>PVHP010007148.1:0-12500 GCA_004024765.1 Zapus hudsonius
TTTTTAAATCTCTATTATTAATAAGTTTATAAGTTTTATGAGCATATCTTGTGAATGTGTCCCCGTTTCCCTCCTCTCTGTCCCCTACCCACTGGGGTACTTTCTGCATTCTGGATCTGTCCATAGGATAGCAGTGATGAACTGCAAAAGAGGAAGCCAGTTTTTGGTTCTCTTTGTCTTCCCCCTTGTGTATTGTTGCTGAGGAGGGCAATGTCTCTGGATATTCTCCCCCACCATGGTTCTTACATTCTTTCAGCCCCTTCTTCTGCTCAGTTCCCTGAGTCATAGTGGGTGAATTTTGAGTCTGCTTGGTTGTTGAGATCTTAAGTATCTCTGGATCTTTGCCCTGGGGTAGAGATTTTTATTCATATCACATTACTAGTAACCATTACTAGGTAGGATGAAATTGGCCTCATACCACAAGACAATATTTTGAATTTAGTCATGTGATCAGGTTAAAACATTAGTTTCATTATAAGTAGAAGAGGCAAGTATGCGGTGGTTCATGCTTGTAATCTCAGAATTCAGGAGGCTGAGCTAAAAGGATCACGTAAATTCAAGGCCAATTTAGATTGCATAATGACACCTTCTTTCAAAAAAGTTTATATATATATATATATATATATATATATATGTGGCAGATAGTGATACCTTCCAGAATGATGGAATTCTTCAGCTTAAATGAAAAGGATGCTTTAGCATTGAGCCTTCCAAAGTATAGGTGTGTAGAACAATGTACTCCACAAAATACCTATCAACTTCATTTTATTACCTTGTTTGATTACTAAAAATAGATGTAAAAATATATTTTAAAATATTTTAATAGCTCCAGTTACCACAATATTATAATAAAATGACAAACTATTTGAGGACAAACTTATTATTTTCACCACTTTGTAACTTGTAACCCTCATGCTTACAAGGAAATCACTACATAATACTGATTCTCATGATCCTTGTCTTATATATAGGCATACAGTCTTTTGTGGAGAGCTGGAATGCCTTTGACAGCTTACGTTAGGCAGAAATCAGAAGAAACAGTGTGATGGGCGTTTACTGGGAGCCTAGGCAGTCTTTATCAAAGAGTTGACGTGCACAGGAAAAGTGCATTAAAACACAATAGGCATTAGAGATATTTCAAGAGAAAACAATTATTTGAAAGAAAAAAAAAGGAACTAGATTTTCAGAATGGCTTTACTTTTTATCTCTAAGCATAGAGTTATGGAACAGTTTTCAAAGCAAAACAAAATATATTCTACTAAAATGCATATAAGTTAGTCCCAGAGAGGAGGCAGGGCAGTAGTAAGTAAAGGACAGAGGGAGGAGAGAGAAGAAACGAGAGAGAAAGAGAGAGAGAGAGAATTATTAAACTTGAATAACCAATAGCCCATAAGAGGAAGGAATTATTTTATTTCATGAACTTTTTCATGACTACCTCTCTCTTCCTATTCCTCCTCTTCCTCTGCCTTTCCCACCATATGATTATTTATCATCCTCCTATTTGCTTTAGACATATTAATTGTCTGACATCATTTGGACACTTCATACCCAATCTGAACATGAGTGCTTTTTGGTAGCAGAGTGATAGAACAGTCAATGATCATGGACTAGAGATTGATTCATTAAGCAGAGGGAAATCAGCGTGTGCTTATGGCTACTGTTGTCATGGTTACTGATACTCTTGTTTTTAGCAGACTGTCAACATCCAAGTAAAATAATAAAGAAAGTTACAATTCTAATCATTAGATATCTCAATGAGATGAAATGCGTAATATATGCATGAGTTTTTAATGTGAAGTAATACGGGCTTCTAAATTTCCATGCAACTCAAAACCAACATCTGCTCTAGCTTTCCATATCTGAATTATTATTAGTGTTAATTCATCAGCTCAGCAGTCACATATCTTATTTCAGACCAAGCAGTAATTTTTCATGATGGAAAATGTCTTGTAATCTGAAGGTGTATGAAGTATGGAACAAAGAAACATATGACTCAATCAATACATGTTAACTCTAGAAGCTTATAAAATAGCATTTTGTAGAAACTATAATGTGTATATATATATATATATATATATATATATATATAAATGAAGACCTCTTAATTCTACTTGAAAATGATAGTAAATGGCAATTAGGAAAAACTATCCAAAGATGATAAATTTGATCTGAATAAAGAAAAAAAACTTTGTGGGAAAAAACTATCAAAATATTTTCAAGATTTTGTTCAGTAAAAGGTACTGTGAACAAGTAAAGCTAAAAGATATTGGCAACAGGTAAAGCTGAACTTAAATTAGAGGAAAGGTGTAAATTATGTTATCTACTTCAGTCACATTAATTGTATTTCACCCTAATTTATCAAAATACTGCCTTCTGGGAAAGATTCCATAAGAATTGGAGGCTTAACTCTGAGTGCTGCTCTCACTGCTAGCCTGAGATCTTCCTCCAGGGAAATGGTGGTAGGTGCTGAGAAGACTCAAAAGTAGCCCATCAATGTAGAAAATTTGGGGCTGGTGAGAATTCAACACTGAAGGGGACTTTTAATATACCCTCTGGGCTCAGTAATATCGGAGAAGAACAGGCAGAACAAATGTAAGAGCCATGATGGGAAGCTATACTCTGAGACCCTCTCTGATTCCCCACACTCACTGGTACATCCATGACCCCCAGTGAATCCTGAGGAGGACCCTTACTTAAGTGGGGGCAAGGCGAGGGAACTTCAGAGTATAACCTGACGTGAAGATGACAAATATGCAATATTTAATATATGTAAATAAAAATGATGCCCTGATTGGAAAAAAATTCAAACAATATTTATTGTATTTATTTTGGTTGGTCAGTAGAGAATAAAAAGGTAAAAACAATAACCTGGAAGTTTTTTTTACAGTTTTTAAGTATAGAATAGAGTATCTATGTTTAAATTTAGTTGTACATATGATGATACAGAAATAATCAGATGGAAAATGTAATCTATAATGAAAATCATTTTTTACTAGCAGACATTTTTCATATGTGGTATTTGTTTTTATATATTTAAACATTTTTTTCTTTATGGATAAAAAGAAAAGCACTTATGGTAGTTGTCTTAAGTTACAAAGCCACATCAGTTAAGACACCTGGGTGGGCAACATTTGCTATTAATACAGGTGCCTTGTTTCTTTAAAATGATTTTATAGTACATTATAAAACGTGCTTATCATTGGTAAATAATACAGAGAGGTCCTTAGTCTTGCCGTTGGATTTAACTAAATTCTTTTGGTGTTTTCCTTATTCCAATTTGGCAAATATTTTAAATTATTTTTCATATCTAGAGTTGATATTATATGATGATGCATTTGTAAAAAGCAAGACTTCATGTGATCGGCTCTTTGCAGAAAAGTTGCCTTTTTCTTGTGACCCAAATAATTTTCCTTGAGTTCCTTGATGTATGACCAGGCTAACCCTGAGCCACCTTTTCCCCTGTTTGCCAGTCTCTTGTAGGCATGGGAATATGTGAGACTTCGTCTTCACATCTTGCTTCATTCATATCCCAAATTTTCTGAAATGAATCAGTTACCTTCTTAAGTATTCACCATTGATCTTCACAGGAAATAAACACAAGCTAGTTATATTTGTTTAGAAACCTTTAAACTTTTGAAGTTTGTTCCTATTGATTGCTGCTCTTCCTCCCCAGCTCCAGCTAGAATCCCAGGAGAGCCTGTACTGCATGCTTCAGTTGTCTGACTTCTGGTATGACAAGACATTGCCCTTTCTCTGGGCTTTTTTTTTCCCCCAAAGCATCTCATTCCTTTGGAAGTCTGAGGTCACTGATTGCATTTGGGCAACTATTCCTCATTCTCACAAAGCAAGCCACTTCTACCCTGGCACTTTGACCCAAGTGTTGACTTGGCAAGAAGAAAACCAAAAGTATAGATCATTATTAATTCTGCACCATGATTATTTCTTTTATCACTACATTGCTCTAGGTTTATGTAATTGCACCCATGCATGCATGCCACACTGCAGAAAATGCAACTTCTCCAAAATTGTAGAAGTTAACCCTAATTTTTATTGCTTTTCATCTTTCTCAATCAAAAGAATCTGAGATATAGGAGAATAAGTATAAGACATCGATAATATGTTTTAATTATAAACACATTGAGATCATGAAGTAGAATATATAAAATCCATGTCTAGGTTTTTGTTCCAAAGTTGCCCCACTTTTTGAACTTTTATTTTTAATTTGCTTGTATATAACATGGGGATTATACAATTATAAAAAAATTAAGAGAACATTGTAGTTAACATACCAAAACAATGGAGAGAGATTTAGGTTCTTCTTCCTACAGGTTGAATTTGAGCAGATGTGCAAAGCAGGTGTGGATCATCCACACTTTATGCCGTGCCTGCTTTTAATTCGCAGCTAATGATTTGATTGCTTACGAGTTAGGTGCGTGTAGTGGTAAACAGTTTTTGAAATATCGCTTAATCATTTGTTAATTAAAAATAAATCAACACTTTTGAAAGAGGGTAACATAACCTCTTGTGATGAAATGCCAATCGCTTTTTATTCTTTACTTTTGTTTTCCCAAATTGAACTCTTGTGACTTGAATGATTAGAGATTACCAGGCACAATTATGGTGATGGACTGATTTAATAGTTTCCTCTTTGTGAGAAAGAAGAAACTCACTGACGCTTTTTCAAAGCAGAAGTGCTTCTTTGACGATTATACGATGAATATCAGTCCTGATTAATATTTGGAATTTTTAGATCATGGTAGGAGTTACATGAATGTAACATAATTGCGTTTCCTTTGTGCCAGTTAATTTTATTTCCAGGTTTAATGGCTTGTTTTATACTTTACAGGATTCTGAATATAATTTCTCTGCATTATCCTAAAAATTAAACAAATTTAATTAGGATAATGATAGTAGATGTCTTATCCTTGCAATCCTGTATAGCCAGACCAAGTATGATATATATGAATATATGTACTCAGAAGACTTTTCTCAGAATGGTGATATTCATACTTGTTGTGTAATTGCCTTTATATTTACTATTGTCTTTCATATAATCTTTTATCTTTATTTGTGTAGAGATACCTTTGGTTGCAGAGAGTGGTGAGCTATGGCCTCATAGAGACCAGGCTGGCCTTGAACTCTTGATCCTCCGGAATTCCATGAGCAGGCCTGGGATTTACAGATGTGCACCGCCATGTCTGGTTTAAGATGTCACTAATGGATTTGACTTAGACACTTAATTAATCTTTTTCTATTAATTTGACTTAATATAACTTAATATTAATCTTTCTTTTTAAAAATATTTTATTTATTCATTTTCAAGCAGAGAGAGAGAGAGTGAGAGAGAGAGAGAGAGAGAGAGAGCATACAGGGCCACCACCTTGTGGGTCTGGCATATGTGGGACCTGGGGAATTGAACCCAGGAACTTAGGCACTGGAGGCAAGTACCTTAACCGCTGAGCCATCTCTCCAGCCCTGATCTTTCTTATAATAAAGCAATAATAATTCAAGCTTAAATGTGAAGCTCATTAAGACTTATTTGGGGTTGTAATTTTTCCATGTGTCATATTCATTCTCTTAATGTGCTGTGAAGTACAGGAAACTTTCCAAAGCCAAAAAATGCTAGAGAATTTGATGTAGATATAAGTCATTCAAATATTGGTAGATATATGTAATTTTAAGAGAATTTTTTTTATTTTATGCTTGATATTGATAAAATTACTAACACTTTAAAACATAAATATGCACTTTAGTATTTTGGGTAAGAGCAAAATAATTAAAGTAAACTTTACAGAAAAAAAAATGTGTCAAAATGTAAAACTTCCCACTTGTACAGCTTGACAAAACATTAGCCTGAATAAAATATGAAAAATTGAAGAATCTATCAAAAATTGTGTGCCACATGAGCTTCCATAAATAATATAACTTGTTAAGTGTTTTGAAGGGCAGGCTTTCAAGACTATACTGTTTATAATTTACTCACAGTTCTAGTTAGAAATGACTATTTCTTCGGATGCCTAGGCCTTATACCACAGTTCAAAGGGGAGCTGGGGAGATGGCTCAGCACATGAAGGCACTTTCTTACAAAGCCCACTGATTTGGGTTCATTTCCCAGGACCCACATAAAGCTAGAAGCACAGAGTAGCAATTACATTGGAAGTTAGTTTGCGTTGACAAGAGGTCCTGATATGCCCATCCTCACTCCCTCTCCTTTGCTCCACTTCTCACCCCCTCTGATTCTTCTCACAAAATCAAATATATGTTTTTTTTAAAAAATAATTGAAGCAGCTGGGTATAATCCTTAGATTGTGCATCTAAGTTTGCTTAGATATTTTATTTGTTCTTTGAAGAGGCAGTCACCAATACCCAGAAATATTAAAGTAAAATAAAAACATATATCCCTGACATATACAGTCTGTAGGGGTAGCAGCCTACAATTATTGTTTTGCCCTGAAATTTCCATTAGTATAGTATGTATCATAAATATTTTCATATATTCCATACTATATTATACATTTCACAGTATAAAATGGGAATTAAAATAATAAATGTATTTATGTGTGTTAAGCCAACATAGATTGATGTGTACCGTATGACCTCAATGTATAATGTACTTTTTGTCTTTTAAATTCTTTCTATATTTAAAATCAGAGTTTATTTTTCCACTTAATATTTTAAAGTAATGAGTATTATTCATTTTTATCATATAAATGAATAAAATTTATTTAAATGTTTCACCCAGTTATATTTTTTTCCATGAAGAATAAGGCACTATTTGATATCTTTTTACTTATCCAACTGAAACACTGTACTTTGTATGTTCTCAACTAACTTAATATACCCTTAATATGGATTAAATATGAGTCTCTTGTCAGTTGTATTCTGTTCAATTATTTTTCTCTTTCTTCATGACTAAAAAATTTTACTTAAATTTTAAATTTCCATTAGAATTGTTCAATATGTTAATAGTGTGTTTTAGGTACCACATTATTTTTATTGTAAAATTATCTTAAAGATTTTTACCTGCTGGTCTACTTTATATCAACAAATATTTTATATCCATAGTAAATATGTATATAGATATTCTATTAGGAAAATTACTTTTTCATTTAAACTCTCAAGTGTATATTGAATATCCACAATCTTTTGAGTGAATGCTAACTCAGCAAGACAAACATGCAGGTATTTTATAATAAAAAGAATTATTGGGCTGATCAGACGTCATCTAATATAAACATAAAATATTGATTTATGAAAAATATTTTATTATAAAGTTAAAATTAAATTTTGTGGGCCAGCCTTACTTCATTTGATTAAAATGTAACTATTTCTCAATAGTACTGGATAAACAACTAGTTGTATGCCCAAAACTTCAGGTCCCCACTGTCTTTAGGGGAAGAGTGTTATCAATGAATTCTGTCATACTTCTAAATACATTTAGTAGAACCAGTATTTTCCTTTTTGGCATGTCATCTTGGACATATCAGTACTTAACTTGCCCATGTGGCAAAAATATTTAGATTAATATAAATCCTACATTGCTATCCTTTGTGATTTAATTGCAATATTAAAATAATAACCAACTCCTAACCGATTTAGAATTATTTTCTGTATTTCAAGATATCAAAGAAAAATATGCTGATGCCTACCTGATAGTTTACATCCTCCACTTGATATGCATATTACCTGAAAAAACTTATTTTTTCATTTTATTTCAAACTGTATTTGTAATTTTGAATTAAAAACTCACATAGCTATCTAAATTTCTTTAGATGAATAACTGTAAAATAAAACTGAATATGAATATTCCTGAATGCATCTCATTTTTGTATATATCAGGATAGGAAATAGCATTATGAAATATCTACAAACCATATTTTAGGAACAGGACAGCCATGCAATTCACACCTTAGGATGGTCACCAAGGCGACAAGCCTAGTTGCTTTGGTGGAATTTAGTGGAACACATCTTCATCTTCTTTGTTTCTGTCAAATGTTATGTTTCATTATTATCCATTTATTCTTATGGCAAGAAATGTTCACATCTGTCAAACATTTGCCAAATTAATAAGTGCGAAAGCATTTCAATCTGTCTGAAAACATCTAGATCAATGGAATTCAATGCACCCAGTGAATCAGAATTCATTGTTGAGACCTCAGATTCCTTTTACTAACCTCTCCCTCCTTGGGAAGAGATTCGATTGTCAGTCATTAATATTTTACGAGGAATGCTGTCAGCTTGTTACAGAGCTCAAAGGAGGTATACATTTTTCTGACATATGATCGTAGTTCCCATCAGAATGTTTAATGTCAGCTTCTGTAGACTCCTTTGATTATTAAGGGAAGAAATGAAGAATTCCATACTTGTCTAATAAGAATAACTGTTCATGAATCATGAAATTCCCAGTGCTGTGGGTGATGCTTGCAAACTTGGAGTCACAGGATGTATGCTTCTTCATGGATAATCTATTTTTTCCTCTAATTATTGATCTGTGCCAGAAATGGGAATTTTAAAGAATAGTTCTTCATATGAGCATACATAATTTAAGTTCAAACAAAACTACTTTTGTGAGATGTATATCTATGTGTATATGTGTGCATATATATATATTCAAATACACACATACATATGTCATTGTTTCATATATTCTCATATAGTCATTGTTTATAAGTATATATATATATTACGGATTTAATATCCGAAATTTAATCATATATAAAAAAGATCAATACTCAACAAGGCAAATATAAAATTTTAAATTTTTTAGAGGTTTGGTATTTCAATAATTTTTCTACAAAAAATAAAGTCTCTCCAGAATACAATCCATGTCCCATGTGCAAGATGCCCCCAAAAGAGTATTAGACTGAATTCTTATTCTTCAACAGGTTTTAAACTAACTGAATTGAATGAGTTTGTTTTCACAAGTGTGTTTTCTTTTTTTATTTTTCTTTCTTTTTTTTCCTGAGGTACTTGAAAGTAAATGTGAAAATGACCTCTACCTACCAAAGGGCAATTGGGTTGATAATTAATCCTTGCTAAAGACAGAAACTGATTAAATTGTTAAAAATATTCAGTTTACTGATATGACTGACCTTTTAACAAAATTAAATGAATCATCCAATTTTGGCACCAACTCAATTCAAGCACTGAGCATATCAAAAACCCAGACTCTTCTGATTCTACAAACATGTATTGGATCCCATTCAAGTTGTAAAAAAAAAAAAAACAGCAAGTGATTTCTTCTGAAGAGAACTATACAAAACTGCACTTCACACAAAGCTTACTCTAATATTTTATTTTCCAGAAATCAGAAATTTTTAAAAAGTTTGTTATTTGGCAAATATATCCCAGACAGAATTTTTAAAAATTATTATCTCAGTGTAAAATTTTGCACTGGCTGGTTATATAAATGCTAACTTTTACCTTTAAGTAAAGCATATGACCATTTAAGTATTATTTATGCTATGTTTGGTTAAAAAAAGTTTTAGGCCTTTTACTATAGGTTATTATAGACCATATTTACTATAAGCTATAAATTTGAAAGCAATTTTATTTTGTTAATAAAATCTATTACTGATTTTATTTGAAAGCCTGTCTCATTGCTTATTCTGAGATATCATAGATTATACATATATTTCAATAGAAAGACATATTGAGATGGTAGGGAGAAAATTGATTTAAAATGTTAAAAATAGTTTCTACTGAAAAAAACAAAATTTCAGGCTTTTATTGTTAAAAATTAACAACTCTTTATGAACAAGTTTGTTTTGGTACCCCCTTTTCCCTCCTCCCTGCCCCCAGTGCATTGATCCTCCTCAATGGGATTGCTGGAATTCTCCATGGGATGGAGGGCTATGAAGTGTGCAAGCTCTAGACAGGTATTTTTTGAAGGGGGGCAATGCCTCTGGATATTCCTCCCACCATGGCTCCTACAATCTTTCCAGTCTCCTCTTTCACAAAATTTCCTGAGCTATGGTGGGTGAAAATGTCAGGTTTTTAAAAACAGTATACATTTTTTATGCTTATGTGTCTTAAACCACAGTGAAAACCATAATTTAAAAAAAAACTAAGAATAATGAAAAAATATATCACAATGTTCTGACAAAGTAGTACAATATGAAATAACTAAGAAAATACAAAATATTCAGTTGCAGAGGTGGTTGCTGCTTTACAGTCAGAATTCTTGAAAGAAACTGATGAAAACTGCTGGAATTAATGGGGAAATATTCCATATGTTTATCACCTTGCATTAGAAATTAAGTAAAAGTGAAGAAAAATTATAAACATTTTAATGGTTTTTTTGTAGATTGATTGACACACAGAAGTTCCCTGTTTGTGCTCGCTTGTCAGTAGTATTCACTGATCACCCCCTGGGTGTCAGAGGCTTCCCCAGAGAGCAGCTCTTTCTCCTCACTATTTCACCTTAGCTTCTATGAAACCTTATCCTGCTTAAAACTCCTGAATTTTCTGTACATTTTTCCCCATCGGTATACCACACACATGTGAAAATACTTGCTTATGTAACCTTAAAAAAACATTCTTGGCTTCTGTGTGTGTCAATTTACTTTTAATGAACTGAAATGGTATTGTCTAAAGATAATTCTTATTGTCACATTTTCTGCCCTGGATTTTATTTTTTTAAATTTATTTATTGATTGTTCATATGTAGAAACACTATATGAGAAAGTCTTGTGTTGGTACCCCCGATTTCCCTCCTCCCTGCCCCCAATCCATGAGGGCCCTCCTTAATAGGATTGCTGGAATACTCCATGGGATCGAAAGCTAGGAGCCTTTCAAGCAGTAGCCATTTTTTTTTACCTGAGGGTGAGCAATGCCTCTGGATATTCCCCCCACCATACAATCTATCTGCACTCTCTTCTAGAAAATTCTCTGAGTCATGGTGCATGAGTTATAAATCTGCTTTACTGTTGAGCACTTAAGAGTCTTTGTGTTTCTGATTTGGGCTATTCAAAGCCATAGTAACAGAAGCTTCATGGTATAAGCACTGGATTTTATTTTTAATGTCTCAATTCTTGGCTACATTTCTCTTGGCCAGCATGTCCATGTGAGCTTATGCATGTATTACATGCTATTTGGAGCAAGTCTTGGTGATGGACACCGAGTTTGACTCCTACACTCTTCCACAATGAATATCTTTCTCTATATAGAATATGCACAGATGGCTTGTTTAGCTTGCCTAGGACATATCTGTGTCTGTGTCCAATCACAATATTTAGTCTTGTCCCTTTTCTCCTATCCAAGCTCTTTTGCCAAAAGTCTTCTTTTTTAATATTTTATTTGCAAGCAGAGAGAGGCAGAGAGAAGGGACCAGTCAGGGTCACCAGTCACTCACTGCAAACAAGCTCCAGATGCCTGTGCATCTGGCTCTACATGGGTACTGGGGAATCAAAACCCATTTATTAGGTTTCCAGACAAGCACCTTAACTGCTGAGCCCTCTCTCCAGCCCCCCAAAAGTCTTATCCTGTAACCAAGTGTCCCTGTATTCTCTGGTCTGGACTCAAACTCCTTGGCTCAAACAATCCTCCTGTCTAGGTCTCCTGAGTAGCTAATGTGCCTAGATCCTTTTCTTTCTAAGCCAATTGATTGGTTTTCGGTGTTTTCTGGTCTATAGCATTCTCAGTTTTTGTTTTAGATTCTAGATCTCCTTGCTGCATTCCTGATGATTCTGTATTGGGATACATTAATCACTGTCACTCTTTGCAAAGTCTGTCTCCCTCTCCCTTGCTGGTAAAGAATGTGCTTTGGCTAGAAATACCTCCTCTCAGGGATGTTCCTGTCAGGTCCTATATAGACTTTCAGTGTCTGGTGGAATGGGTGGCCCAGAGAGGAGTTCTGACTCAACTGTTCCCAACTGGTACTAGCATTTCTTACTTCATTCTCCAGGACTGGCTTTCAAATTTATGTCAATATTGTTCAACATAGCAATCCACCTGGAGAGTACTTTTGTAAGAAATTAATGTGTTCTATCATACATTGGAAACTTCTTTGATATTTCCAAATACCATCATATTTACTTCTATAAAACCCCTTAATCTTCCTACCAAAGGGATTTATATTATTATTTAATAGTTATTTCATTGCCTGCTACAAACAAATTAATATAATTGTCTTAGTAGGCATTACTGCAAGAAAAAAGAGAAAAAGAATTTGAATTGTATCTAAAATTCCATCTTTCTGCTGTGATAATTGTAACTTGATATATAAAATTAGGATTCCTTTAGCATTAGATGTAATCACTTATTTATCTGAGAAATATTTTTACAGCTACTATACATTAGATACTGTGATCCTAAATGCCTCATTCTTGCCCCTGGAAAGGCAAAAACTGTCATTCATTGATAGGCATCTTAGAAACTGTCTAGAAGACAGTCATTCAATAATTATTCTCTGAGTTAATATTGATTTTAATAATAGCATACAGTTCCATATAGGCACATAGAATTGGAATTAGGCAAACTCTACTCAGCTGTAGGTAGGC
>PVHP010007148.1:17500-57585 GCA_004024765.1 Zapus hudsonius
TAATGATGAATTAATAAAAACATTAACCTGCTTGCTAATTTGACTGCTATCCCCATATGTAGAAGTCCATGTTAAGCAGCCCCAACTGAACGTTTGTTTCTTACAAATGTTGTCTTAACACAATCAAGTGGTTCAGACAAAAATATCACTTCAGTTTGAAATCTCCTTGAAATCAAGTAGCAAACTTGAAATATTTTTGTTCAAGTACAATATATGCTCTATTTATCAACTTAATCATTGAAACACTATACTAAATAAAAGCATTCAGTAGTTGCTTTTTGTCCAAATTCTGGAGTCCCTGTTTTCACAAGTCCACAGCTCTACACACACTGCTGACCACATCACGCAGGTTCTTACTTTGTGAAGTATCATCCTAGGATTTTAACAAAATCCCAAGTTTTACACACCATGTTCCAACCTACTCCTATAAAAACTTGGTTCTATAATTCATCAAGTTCATATATAAAATTTTTCATGTTCCACAAAGTCAATAGGTATCTGGCTTGAATAAGTTCACCCTACCTGAAGAGATACTTTTTCCACTGAGAGAAAATGTATTAAATACATTCTGAAAGGTTTTACTTTGTATATCAATGTTCAATTATCAAATCATGTGGGTATGCTGAATTATTTGAGAAAAGTCTTTCACACAGGATTACTGACTATGTACAAAAGAAGTAAGGTAGCCAAATATATTGACTATAAATAGTGATGCATTTAATCTTATTTAATCTTTTTTAAAAGTATTTTATTTATTCATTTTAAGCAGAGAGGAGAGAAAGAGAGAGAGAGAGAGAGAGAGAGAGAGAGAGAGAGAGAGAGAGAGAGAGAGAGAGAGAGAGAGAGAGATTGAGAGAGAATGTACCAGGGACACCACCTTGTGGGTCTGTTTTATGTGGATCTTGGGTAATTGAACCCCGGGGCCTTAGGCACTGGAGTCAAGTGCCTTAACTGCTGAGCCATCTCTCCAGCCCCATAATCTTATTTAATCTTAATCTCTCACTTTGTCTCTAAACTGCCAAATGGAAAGCAGTCTAAAATTCAGTAAAATGATAAGAGGGAGGAATCAAACTCACTAAATTCATAACCAAGACACCAAAAAAGAATGAAAAGAGTGAAATTAAGGAATAAATTGGTGATACCAATCACTTCTGGCAGTTTGCAAATAAAATAAATTCAATGAATTTTGTTTTTATTTACATTAATAAATGTAAATAAATATAATTTACAATTAATAAATATTGTTAAATACAATAACTAGGATGTGGTTTTTAATATTTTGGTGTGCTTTGATGATTGCATTTTATGTAACCATCCACTGGTTATTATCTTTTCTGAGGTGTCCATGTCTTCACCCCACTGTGTGATAATTCGGGGTGAAAGTTAGCACTGATTTCAATCTCCACAGCCTCCATTTTGAGGCTAAGCATTGGGCAGAAAACACAATGCGCTTAATATATAATATTAAGTATATAATATTATATATTATAATTATTATTATATATTATTATATTATTATATTATTATATTATTATATTATTATATTATATTATTATATTATATTATATTATATATTATTATATAATATTATTATAATATAATATATTAAGTATATAATAAGAGTATAACAATGGATGGGAAATTCGGGGTTTCAATTAAGGCCCACTGTTTTCCTAAACTCATGAAAACCATAATGAGTCATTTAACACCACTCACTGGCTTTCTGCGCTGTGCTCTGTGCTCTCTTGACAGGAATTTGAACTCTTTGTCCTGAGTTTTATAGGAAAGGACTGCTTACTTAGCTGTATTTTCATTAAGAATATTCAAGTTAAAACGCCAGTGAGGTTTCATAAAGCAATTTTTAAAATGCACGCTTTTACCCATCTGGTCCACTGTTTTCATCAATCCATTCATCCAACCAGCCAACTGGCCATCCTTTTACTAATCTGAGGAGCATCCCACAGCTCCCATTGCTATGTATGAGGCATGATACCCCATGTGCCAGAAGACTCAATAGAAAAAAGAAAAATGCCATTTCCTGCTTGCTGAAGTATTTGATCAGCGTTTAAAAAGCAGCATTATTATAGGGTATATCATTAAAACATTAGAATAATTATGCAATCCTTGTAATTTTGTTTTCTTTTTGTTTGTTTTGTTTTTCGAGGTAGGGTCTCACTGTAGCTCAGGCAGACCTGGAATTCACTATGTTTTCTCAACCTGTCCTGGAACTCATGGTGATCCTCCTACCTCTGCCTCCAGAGTGCTGGGATTAAAGGCATGTCCCACCATGTTTATTTGTTTGCTTTTAGGCCAATGATGCCTTTAGGATGATTATTAGGCTAAAGGCATTCTCATCAGAATTTTATATTATACATATATAAATATTAGCATATTATCTTTGTACATTAATAGAAAAATGGAATTAGTTTAAGGCTATCATAAAAAGAATTCACCTAATCAAATCAAGACCCCATAAAGGACAAAAAGAAAACAACAAGAAAAATGTCTATTCACAACCCATCAGCTAATTTTAGTGGCATCTTTTGAAGTTTCATATCTATGTATCCACTTATAAAGCCTCTCTCCTTATTATTTTGGATTGTTCATGGAAGAGTTCCGCATTATATTTCTCTGTCCATCTACTCCTGATTCTATTCTCCTGAGGGTTCTACTCACTCTACCCTTGGTTTTCTTCTCCAGGCTTTCAACACTCTGAGCAGAATAATGCCTCAGGTAAAATCTTATTTCTCTGGCCCCTCTAACTCCAATGCATTCACCATGTAAGGAGTTGAAAATTCATAAACATTGTGCTCTCTTTTGAGTTTTATTTACATGTATAAGTATCATTACTTCAAGGAATAATTAATAAATACAAACATTTTTAAATATTATAATTTAAAAAGAGGTATTTCTTACATACATAAATAAATAAGTTGCATCACTAACTCAAATGATTATTTTTAAGGTGAAAATTTTCCATTGGCTTGATTGACTCTTAATAAATTTCATACTTAGTTATTTTTAATAGAATATATTTTGATCTTGAGGTGTTCACAATCAGGACGAAAACATTGTAATTATTATAGCAGCATTAAGAAATATTGCTAATGATTAGTGTCATGTGTGACAGTAATATGAAATTAATTGGCGTATGAATTGCAAAATGGAACTATAGGGGATTTCTAAAGACTAACAGTGATCCCAGCTCCACTGGGTGACAGTTTTAATATTTGCCAGTGAGGCTAATTTTATCTGCATCAGCTGCTTGATCCTGCTTGCTGAGAGGCATGATTTCAAAAAATTCAGCATCAGGAGGCCTTAGGAAGAGATGAGAAAAAAAAAGTGTCAGGGAAAAAAATTGTTTACAGGAACTAATTTATTATAGATGTGCAATATCATTACACATTTTTAATCATCCTTTTTATATACCAACTCACCATGTTAGAGCCTATGCAAAAAAAAAAAAAGTTTGTCTTTGAATTAACTAATCTGAGCTTTCTTTCCATATGGGATGAATTTATTCTAAACAGTAAACAGCTTCTTTAGATAAAATGTGAGTAAAAAAGTTAGATAAGTGAAATGCTTAAGCAGAAGCAATGAAATTCTAAAAGAGATCTTAATCCATGTGACTTGAGTCTTCTGTTGTAGTAGGTTGCATCAGTTAGTTGAGTTTTTTCATTTCCATATCTTTCTTTTTTTTTTTCTTTTGGCCATGTAGGAGAATTTTCCAATATTAAATGTCATCTTTTCTTTCTTTGCCATCGTCTTGTAATGTTTCCTTTATGAAGTGTCTTCCAGTTAGCTGAAGAGCATGAGAAAATCCATAGAAAATTTATGAAGGACTCTAAAATACAGTCTTCTTATAGCTTCAGTTGCGAGCAGAAAACGGTACTGGTTAAGAAGTTGTTATTTACCTACAATGAGACAGCTGTCTGTTTACTGTTTATCTAACTCTCACACAAGTGTTTCCATCAAGGGTCTTTAACACTGATTGCATTAGCTCAGAATAGATCATCCAAACTAGAGAAATTAGTAACTCTATGTACCAACAGTTCTATTTGTACCAAAATCTTGTTCCAAAATTAATATTTCGCTGGGCCAATTTAATGTGTACCCTGCTTAGGCTCATCATGTAGATAATCAAATAACTAATATTTTATGAGCTGGTGAACATAATCTTATGACAATGTGGTGCCATGGTACTTAGCATTAAATGGAATGAATAGAATCATTAAGTTTGTACTTGAAGCCTTTGGAAATGAGGTCAAGATGATTAGTTGCCTAAGACAGAACACATAGTACTAAATACTGTATTTTTTTTCCTGTGGAATTTGTATAATATCACATTTGATGAAGACAACTTATTTTTCCCATCTTCTGTATTCTAATATTGCTTCCCCCACTCACCTGCCAAATATCTTCTGTCATTTATCTAGTTGTGATAAAGTAAATAAATTTCTCTCTTTTTGTTTCTTAATTTTCACATCAAACCATTTTCATGATCTGAGAAAAAAATGGCAAAAAACACCCAAGACAAGTATGTCCTTGGTCAGATGGAGAGGGAGAGAGTAGGGCCTTAGAGAGCCCTGAGTAACAATGTGGGCAATTGTTCCTCCATTCAAATCTCTCCCAATCAGAAAATATATGATTTATAGTTTATAGGTCTTCTTGTCCATCAGCCTGTACATTTTACTATTTTTTCTTACTTTCTTGATCCAAAAAAAATCTTATTTTTATAATTCATAATGAAGAGTAAACAAGGTTAAATAGGTAAATATATGGACCAGAATATAAACTTATATCACACAGACTATTTATGGTCCATGCCAAGAAAAGTCAATCAATAATTCCAGATGCCATCCAAAGAAAATTTCAATAATACTATTATAATACTATGTTCCTGTATTGGCAGCATTTAAAACTGTCTAAAAAGATGACAAAATAAGGAGAAGAAATATTTCGACAGTGATTAGCACAACATGGTAATCATATTGTTTAAATCCTCAGCACTGTGTATGTAACTATGCCTGTTGTCTGTTGTGTGGCCTGAATATATTCAGAAGATAATAATTATGATGAAGCTCCTATATTCATTTAGAGTTATGTTCAATGGAGAAAGACTGACATGAAACATGGGTACAAAGTAAGCAATATAATTATGAATGTAAAATCAGAATTACAGATCTAGAAGTCTAAACTCCTCCAATGGTTTTTCAATTGAATCATAAGGTAGATCTGGTATTCATAACGTGAGAAGATAAAAGCGGTTCAAGCAGGAAACACAGATTCTGTGAAGACACTTCAGGTGAGGAAGCACATGACAGAGTGAAATGCCAAAAACATCACTTTTAACTGAGTTTGCCAAGGAAAAGCAAGGGTAGCAGGCGGGAGCTCAATAGAGAAGTACCTTGCCTTGTGCGTACTATGATTGGGTTTTTTATGGTAATTCTAAGCTTCTGGAGAATTATAGGAGACATTTTGGAAAGAAGCAGCTATGCCATAAGAACATTTGAGCAAATGTGCTTCCCAGCAATGAGGAGGTAATGGAGATGATGAAGGATTTCACATGATTCACAGTCATCTGCACACGTTCTCCATAACTGCTTTGCCATACACATGGAGAACACACTGGGCTCCTGCAGAATGTGGGGATACCGAACATTCTGTGCATAGGTGGACAGACAGGGGTCAGATCACACTATGAATGTGCTGGCAGTACTTGCTGCCAATTGAACCGTGTGGGTAGTGAAAAAAAATCAATATTTGAAAACTCAAGCTGGAAGAACAAAGTCTGGAAAATTCTTCCACATCTTGTAGTTCATATATCAAAGAAACCTGTAAAGCAGTTTCCTTCACTTTGAATAACAAGCAAGTTCCATGGTCTTTCAATATCAAGTGATAGAATACAAATCCTTTCTGAGCTAACAATCACAATTTAAAGTTAATCAAATATTCAAGAGGAAATCATGGATTACATTTCTAATCTTTTAGCAGAAATATGATTAAAGTGATTAAAGTGATTGTAGCTAAACAAATAAAGAGGAAAAAGACCGCATAGAAATATTCCAGTCAGATAATTGATAAAACCATTGTGTTATTTATAAATTAATTCTCAATCCATGTGCTTGAAAGGTCTTAAAACTTGCAATGTGTTGTAATGTTGGCCACGTTTTAAATAGTTATTCATGTAATTTCCCATCTGTAATTCTTTATTTTGTCCCTACATACCCATCTACCAAAAAATGACAAACCAGATCGCACAGCACATGGGTTTGTCTTTATTTGGGGCTGATGAAAAATCCTATTTTAAAGAGGATTCATGAAAGGAGAGTCCAGCATGTCTTTGACAATGTCATCAATATCAGTAATGGCTGGTTGAATCCATCATGGAGCTCTCAGATCAACAAGAATTCCAACCTCTCTAAATAGATAATATAGTAAGTTGTCCATTGAGTCTCTTAAACTATAACACAAATGGAGGAGTCTTTCAATGGCAGGTACCAACACATTTCACTTTGCCTTAAAATTGTGTAAAGATCTTTATAAAATCTATAGCTTTGGATGTTACCACCAGAGCGGTGAATCAGTAGCCAGGAACTTCATGTGATCAACACACACTTCAGGTGTTCCTGAGGATACAGATCCTCAAACCAAAGCTTTGAGATTTTCCTCTAAGTAATCAAATTCCCCATTCTGATTTCAGGAGTGAAAATAAATACCACGTAAAGCCTGTCTATTAAATTGGTCATTATAAAGGTGTTCTACAAATTGAAAACATCAATTTATTAAAATAATATAATGATAGGGTACACAATAATGAGAATTGACAATATATAAAATGTGCATCTTTTTATGCCAACAGGAAAGGCATTTCTACAGGAATTACTATAGGTGCTGAGAAATCCATCAAATAATTAAATGATTTATATTATTGGTAAATTAATCATTAAATATATATTATAATATGTATGTATATTATTTAGATGTTTTAGTGAAATCATAACAGGCTTCACTTCCTTATTCTAAAGTAAATTTTAAAGGTAAATCTATAACAAATATCATTAAATTGAGAGCCTGTCATCTGATTTTTTAATGATTAATAAAAATATTTTATTTATTCATTTTCAAGCAGAGAGATACAGAGAGAGAGAGAGAGAGAGAGAGAGAGAGAGAGAGAGAGAGAGAGAGAGTACCAGGGCCACCATCTTGTGGGTCTGGCTTATTTGGGTCCTGAGGAATTGAACCAGGGGCCTTAGGCACTAGAGGCAAGTGCCTTAACCGCTGAGCCATCTCTCCAGCCCCATCTGATTTTAAAGTAATTTTTACTGATGTGTAATTTATGTTAGACTATTTTGACTGTATAAAGTGGTAGTAACTTTTAAGTCCTTAAATGTCCTATTGACTTTTAAAATTCAAAAAAGAATACATTAGCCCACAGTGACATAAATAAGCAAATGCCAACAAGAAGCTGATACACTGCAGAAGGTACAGGAGTTGGAGGACCCTAATGGCATTAAATTTCTCCAAGAGAACTTCAAAGAGAGAGTCCATCCTTTAATCTTTACTCAGGCAATATGTCTACACAACACTAGTTTCAAACACTAGAGTACCAGGGGAATTTTCTAAGTTGCTTCCAGCAATACTCAATTTTCTAGGTAAGTCCAAGCAAACTAAAATAGTGGAGTCACAGATCCAGAAGCAAGATGGGAGGCTGGTTAGGAAACAGGGTCCTGGCCTCACTCAGAGTTTCTCTTTGCGTTTCCAGTTACTTTGGCAGGTAGACTGCATTAAACTCCCAATTTTCAAATTAGTGTCAGTGTGAAAATCCTCCAAACTCCCTTTGTGTGTCCTTAGGCAAAGCGAGGGATCATATCCCATCTGGCCCAGGGAAGGGGCTCTTGCAGAAACTAGTGCCAGTCAGGTAGAAGTAACATGTACCTTGTCACTGCAGGTCCTTGAAATAGACAAAGACCACAAGCAGAGACTGTGCTCACGATAAAACAGTGCATTAGAAGATGGGTGATGTGCTTAGATAGAGACCATTATTTAGTCTATTCCAAGGTGTAGATTTAATGGATTTTAAAACCTCTCAGATGACAAAGATTATTTCATAATAGATTAGTGAAAGGCTCTGAGGTTAAAATTTGTAAAGAAAGGACCGAAGGAGAGAAAACATTGTAACCCCAATCTGGAAACCTACTAAGATTGTTATACAGTTAAATTTATTATTTCTAGTGTAATTTTTATAAGTATCCACCTTAGCTTTGGAGAAAATTGTAAGGTTATAATTTTCATCAGAAAAGGAACAATTACAGGTTTTTAAAAAATATTTGTTTCTTTATATATGTGTACCTGTTCCTGTGAGGATAGGTATTAATAAGTGCCTCCATATATTTGTGAGCAAGTAGGGCAATCCGTGTGTGTGTGTGTGTGTATGTGTGTGTGTGTGTGTGTGTGTGTGTGTGTGTGTGTGTAGGCCAGAGGGACAAGTTCCTGACAGTCCTACCTTTTCCACCTCATCTGAAGCAGGGTTTCTCTGCATCTCACTCTGCTGCAGTTTGTCCTGTGTTTCCTAAGAGCTCCCAGGAAAGTTTGATCTTTCAGTCTCCTATCTCCCAACCAGCCTGCCTGGACTCCAGAAACCCACAACACCTCCAGTTGCTTGCTTTTTATATGTGTGGGGGGATAGAGACTATGGGTATTCAAGTATTATCCACTGAGCCATTTCCCCAGCCTTACAGCTTATGATATCACTTAAGCATAAGCTATGATTTTTTTTTTTTTTTTGTTTTTCGAGGTAGGGTCTCCTCTAGCCCAGGTTGACCTTGGATTCACTGTGTAGTCTCAAGGTGGCCTTGAACATCACAGCTATTCTCCTACCTCTGCCTCCCATGTGGGATTAAAGGCTTGCAACACCACGCCTGGCTACAAGATATGATTTTAAATGCAAAAGATACATTTGGAGTGAAATATAGATATTGCTTTTAAACTTTGTTTTCTTTTTCCTATTATCTATTGTTTTGCTCATTTTGGCTAAAGTAATTTGCAACCCATTTGTGATAAGATATGTACACAAATTTCAAAATATTTTCAAAAATTCCCAACTCCCTAACCTCTCAAAATTATATTTTCCTGACTTCTTTATTCAAATTATTGAAGTTATAAAGAATGTTTAAAATAAGAGGTGAAATGCTGCAAATATTTTTAATACAAAAAAAAAACTTGATGCAAGTATTGCAAACCTTTCATCAAAATATTTTAGGTGATTAAGGATAGTAAAATAGAATGTCATATCAGAAACAGAAGGACGAAGCACACTGTTACATAAAAATGTGCCACTGGTCAAAGAGAAAGAACAAAAGCAATCGAGTGCTGCATTGCAAAAATATAATCCTTCTTCTCTTACACTTAATTATGTTTGTTAAGCACTTTTCAGAAAAAAAGATTTAAGTTTTATCCTCTTATGAATTAAGAAGAAAAAATTAACTCTCATATTTTGTATGCACACATTTCAGTTTTAGAAAAAATTTAAAATTTTATTTGATGGCAACATAAGAATGCCTAAAAAAAAAAACATCGTCCATGACCATAGAAAGCATTACCACACAGAGAGGTGGTCTCTGACTTACTGATATTAGTCATAATAATAGCAAGGTTACATTCACTACTTTTTCCTGAAAGGAATATTTGATACTTTAAATTCAGTCTTTTCAGTCTTGATAAATTTATATGTGCTGGTCACTGTTACTTCAACCCATCTTGTTAGAATGTTCAAAAAGAGCAAAGCTTAGTAGCTGAAGATGGTACCCCAGTGTTGGCCATAGCAAAGACACATCAAGCTCTTCGAGAGTCCTGACTGCATTGTCGATGTCTTTGTGTTCATTTTGTTTTACTTTCATAACTTGGATTCCAGCCTCTTTCCATTGTTTTGGATAACCCCTGACCTCTGTGCAACAAGTCCAGTCTACTGTTCAAGTTACTCTCTGCCATATTTGGAAGATTTTGTACTAGATCACATCATGGCTGTCTTAGATCAAGTGCCCATTACTTGTCCAATCATCTTTTTATTAAATGAAAGGTATAATATGGAAAAATATAACTCACTGTTAATTTAGGACCTGCTTAGAAAGAGGCAGATAGAGAGTGTTTTTTAAAGAGTGCCAAGATTTTAAGAGCATCTTCGATCTCAGCTTTTGGGAATATTCACTATTCAAACTTTACATAAATAAACATCTTTTTACATAAATAATCATTATTTTTCTGAATAAGTGTACAAAACTAGCCCAAGATTGAAATATTTAATAGATTCTGGTTGTCCATAATGAAATGAAATTTTCAACTTTGAATTACTACATTGCTACAATGAGAAAGAAATATGTCTTTCTGTTATTTTAATCAGTTTTTATTTATTTACAAATGTTTCAGTTATAAACATATATATAACAAAATAATTGTATTTATAGTTCTAGATGAAAGACATAATAAATGCCTTTGGGAAATAAGAGCATATGTATAATGAATAAGAATTATTGTTATGTATTTAAAACATAATGAGATATTGTGCTACCTTTTTAAATTTCCAGGATGAAAACTAATTTAATCTCTAAGTTTTAGAGCACTATAGGGAAAATTTTTGTATTTATCATATATCTGATATGAAGCATATTAATTTTTAAAAAAAACTTTATTATCTAAATAAACATCCTTAACTCTCTCATTAGCTATTTCTTGTAAACATCTGAAAATAAATACACATGTAAAGTACTTCAGAGAGTTTAATCATGGTGGAAGATATTCACTTAGTGATATGGAATGCAGGCATTTTTAATAGGCAACAGCAATCAACGCATAAAGCCTTCAAAATTTCCTTTTGCTTTCACCTCTGTTTATACATTTTTCCCACCAATTATTCTCTGATATCTCCTAGTAGTAAATCCTGTCTTGTGAGGCACTAGACATAGAATACTGATAATATTATTTGGACCTCTCGCTGGCCTTGTAATGTAGGTTAGACTGCTAGAATAAGGGCTAAGATTCCCCCAAAGTGGGCACTATCTTAAAAAGATAGAAAAAAACAGCAAGAATAACACCACCAAAACATTCATAGTATTTTAAGCAATAGAGAATATAATGTAAAGTAAAATATATGTTCAAATGTTTTGCTGTTTGAGAAAATCCCCTCATAGATTTCTTTGGGACGTAGAGGGCTTACGTTCTTCCCAGATATGAATTTTACTAAATATTCAATGGTTGCATGATAACATTTTGGGAGACTACTTAACAAAGAAACTTGAAACTATGAAACTGAAATTATTTTTATGGAAAGAATCCTACATCTTCAGAATGAAAGTAAACTATCATTTATGTGGAAGTTATCAGGAAAGTTAAGTGACATGGAATTTACTCCAGTTTTTCTCCACATTTCAGTGTCCTCAATTATACATGTCTTTGACAGTGGTCATAAACCATGAAGAAAATGTTTCATGTAAAATGAAATGCAAGTTTTAAAACGATAGAACAAAAAACACGAGAATCATAGGTTAAGGTGAGAGATTATGGTTGAACCACATTGTCAGGTTTAATAGGAGGAAAATTTATTTTATAACAGTGACATCAAGTCTTTTGGAAAAAATCCACTTTAATCCCTTAATAATGTACCTTTTAAAAAAAATTTAAAAAGTTGCATAGATTACCTACAGTGTTATCATAAGTTTAAGTTTCATTCATTACCTATTTTGAGACACTTGTGTTTCAATTTCTGAAACTTCAAAACTATGAAAAATTAGCATACCCTGTCCAGATTTAAATACCACAGAAATATGTCCATGTGATGGTGTATCAGGATTGAGTTTTGAGTTAAGAAATGGAATGTTTTTTTATATGTTTAGCAGTAGAATTTGTGCTTGGTTGAAGAGTGTTATTCTTTCAATGAAGTCTCCAAGGATGTAAATAGACATGATAGCAATTGTTGATTATCATCGGCAAGTGATAACTTTGAACTTGTTTTTCTTTAGGATTATCCTCTGTTGCTTTTCTTCCTTCCTTACCTACTTCTGCTCTTCATCTCTTCTTTTCCTTCCTTCCTTCCTTTTTTCTTTGTTTATTCCCTCTTTTCTTTTTTCTTTAGTATTTACTGAGAAATTTCTTCTATGTAGCCCTAGTAGACCTTGAACTAGTGCAATCCTCCTGCCTCAGTTTAATGAGTAATTAATGTTCAATTAGGTAGGCATGTGCTACAATGAGTGTTCCCCAGTAATTAAATATATTCTGTGTAAACACAGCATCTCCTCACTTGAATGACAGACAATATTACACTTTACTTTTTAGTTTATTAGATTATAAATACTGTTTCTCAATAATCCCTTAATTTTCAAATTGAGCAAGCATTGTATAACACCAAAAAAATGTGCTTAAATCTCCTCCTGAAAAATATCATGAGGCTTAATTTATATTCTATTAGACCCCAATGGCTCTCTTTTCTAATTTCCTATTAACATTAAAATGTTACATTAAACCTTTCTTTTGAAAAAGTAATAATTACTTTCATGAGGATTCATTTAAATTCTCATGACATGTGTCTTCTGTAAAGTGCTTAATTATCTGTGTTACTTGGAATTATGTTTTTGAAACCTATTGAACTTTTCTTCCTATTTCATAATTACCTAAATAACACAAGCCTACCTACAGGACCCCCTTAACTCCTATCAGAAATGCTAATAAAGATATGTTTCTCCTTGATCATTTGGGTTTGGATATATGTCTACAAAAGGTATGAAAACCACTGTCATGTCATATTTATTCTCTGGAGGACTTTTAAGTATTGTACACAGGCTAGAAATGTACACATCATGAAAACAAAATAACGATACAGCAGGTTCATTTCTCCGACAGCTAAGATTTGGGAACATGCTGGTGAGAACATCCTCACCACCCCATGAGTCCTGTGTGTAGAAACTCCATTAGATTTGTCTCAATTTATTTTATTAGATGTCATTATGTTGTATTTCAACAAAAATTTTTGTTTCTCTTTCCCTTTTTTGTCCACATTGTTTCCCTCCCTCATATTACACTTTTATTTGGACTACCTGCAATCACCTCTTGTTTGTTTCCTGTGGTCCCTCTAAATGAGTGTGTCTACAGCCCGTGACTGACGTCTTTCTATCTGTTATTCACAAAACCTTAGATAAACTGTAAGCAAAATATCTTTCTTCCCAGAAGATGGTTATCTTCCTAGAGCTGAGACTCATCACACAGATTTCTTTCTTCCAGTAAACATATTGGGAAGATTCAAGAGGAGAGCCTTGAAATTCTCAGAAACTTAAGGTCTGATTCATACCGAATGTGAGCTTAATGTTCAGGCCAGGTGGCATCTGTGTGAGAATGAGGTGTCTGTGGTTATAATGAGTGAAGGAACCAGTACCATTGAGAGTTCAGGGATCTGTAATCCCTAGCTTTAACCTTGACATCAGAGCTGGGTTTTTGCCAATCATATATGTATTTGTATCCTGATCTTGCTAGTTGGTGACTTTGATTAAGCCATTGAACTTCACTTACAGTTGTTTATGATTAGTAAGATGTAATAATACATTTCTGCAAGTATTTAAAAATATGAATAATGTTTTATTTAGAATGTGGCGAGTGATAAGAATTCAACTTTGTTATCTCTATTCATAATATTAATTACTTTACTCCCCTGCAAAAAAAAATCAAAATTACCAACTTCACAGACATTAAGAAACTTAACCAAAAGGTCTCAAAAGTCAAACAAAACTATTGACTAGGCACTGGAAAAATAACCACATCCCCAGTATGGCAAGATAAACAAAAATCTATAACTAATCCAAAGAAAATGAATATTCAAAATAGCTCCAGCTTTTGACACACTAGTTAACTTTCACATGTACAAATGACTTCAGTTACTTTGGTAATGTTCCTATAGTTTGGGATGCCGTCTTCCCACTTGCTGCTGTGACAATATCCTAAAATTTTTATTAAGACAGCTTCAAATAGTCCTTTTCTGAGGTGATTTTGTGAGGTTTACATCGATTACTTCTGGTTGGGAGAGATACCCCAACACACTACCACTAACCAATAATAAAACTGTTGGGATGGAGAGAGATGGCTCAGCAGTTAAGGCGCTTGCCTGCAAAGCCTAACAAGCTGAGTCCCATTCCCCAGTGTCCACATAAAGCCAGAAGAACAAAGTGGCACGTGGGTCTGGAGTTTTTTGCAGTCGTCAGAGGCCCTGGCACACCTATTTTCCGTCTTCCTTCTCTCTATTCCTCTATCTTTCTGCTTGAAAATAAATAAATGAAAATATTAAAAGAAACTATTAATTTTGAAACCAAAGAAAATGCCTGGAGGTTAGTGAGCTGGTGCAGAGTGGGAATGGGCCCATTTTCTTCCTCAATCTTCATCCCCTGCATGACTTCCTGCAGCCAAGAGAGCTGCTGCTCTCAGGCCTGTATTCAGGAGAGTCCTAACAGGACCATCAGCCACTGCACTAAGTATCCATGCACTACTTGCAAGAGAATTGGGAACAGAAGCAGAGCACCTTCTCTGCCTTCATTGGAAAAAGTAGGATTTTCATAAATGATAAAAAAAAAAAAAGTAGCTGTTGAACAGGCAACTACCATGTCCTGTGCATGTAATCCAACTCCGCTGTCCTTGGTACCTACACAACTTTCATGGAAACATCGAGATGTTAGCATACTTCTCTAATTAGCCTCAAGGCACTTGTGGAATGAGAACCCACTGTTTTCACCCTTATGGTATTTTTCAATTAATGAGTAGGCGTAGAGCCTTTGAAAATGGTGTAAGAAAATATGTTTTCTGATCAAAGAAAGAGCCGTGATAAGTAGACAATTAGTGATTATACTGGAACACAATGGACAGGAAAAGCTCCATCTTTCCAGAAGGATCCACACCTCTACCATGTGCTTCACATGTCAGATGTAAATGTTGGCATCTCCTGGGAGATTGGATGAGGATACGATAGGATTTAGACAATATAGCTTGTGAAGAAATGTCAATAATTTGTTTTTGTTTTCTCTTACATTTTCAAAGGAGACATATCAAAAATTCACCCTTCTTTTATACTGCAGTATATGAAATAACTCTGACTGTTCATTGCACTGGGCTTTGGGGAAAGGGCAACTAGAAATGAAATACAGTATTTTTAAGAAAATTTCAGAGAACACAGAACTGCAGAGCATTAATTCAATAATAAAGACCTGAATAAATCTCATTGAAGGTTTCAGAGTTATTTGATTGGAGGGATGCCTCCTCAGCTATCAACCACAAAACAAGAGGGCAGGAATTTTTATACTGTGGTGTAAACATGTCTGCTTGTTCAGTTTTACATGTGAACATTTTTTCTTTATAATAAAGCTGTTGTAAACAGATTCCAAATTGTCTATACCATCTGAAAGATTCAAGAAGCCTATGAATGTTTAAGTCATCAAGAAAAATGTGCTAAATATTTTGTTTGAAAGTTAAATGTCAAATTGAGTGGAAATGTTTACATAGGTACTTATCATTTTCTAATTATGATAAAAATGATAAATGAGCAAAGCTTCTTCCTGGGAACAATGCACATCCTTTCACACACATACACGCATGCATATATTTGTGTGTGTGAGAGAGAGAGAGAGATGTTTCTGTGAATAAGAATTGCCATTTGTAGTTTTAAAAACACAGAGCTTAATTAGGCATAGAATGAGTATTAAATTGGTAATAAACAAGGTAAAGCTTAAGGACACATTATTTTTATTATGAGCATTATCATATTTTTTAAATTTTTATTTTTAATCTCACAAGATTTAAAACACATTGGCATGCACACACACACAAACACACAAACACACACACACTTCCTTTACAACTCTGGAGTGTTATAATTGTGCATTTGGATTATCATATATATATATATATATATATATATATATATATATATATATATATATATGGCAATGTGTTTCTGTATTTTGGCATCAAGGAGTTAAAAAAAGTAGCATTAAATTTTAGTGTTGAACACAAAGTGTGGGGGATCCTGGCTACCTTTTGTTCTATTCATAACTCTCTACCCCATGGACTGATCCAGTATGCCCACTAAGGAGGATACCCAATGGATTGGGAACAGGGAGGAGGGAAGTGGGGGTACCATCATAAGATTTGCTCATACAATGTACTTAATTTTGGATCATAAAGATATAAAAAATTAGTGTTGAAAATAAGAGAAAGTGACATGAAAAAAGTGCTATAAATAAATGGTAAAAAGTTAGCAGTTTCCTTATTTCCTACTAATTTTGGTAAGACTTATAAAATATTCAGTCTTGAGAGTTCAATGGACCTGGGATCCTATCTCCTGTTTTCATGGTTTTATTTTTTATTATTTCATAACTAACTTCTACAAATTTTGTGGCTCAGAACCTTGTAAATTGTAATAATACTGTTTTGAAGGTATGAAAACTAAATACTTTCCCAGGACAGAGCTTCCTTAGAGGTTCTCACCTCCTTCAGCTAGTAGAGTTTTCCTTTTAACTTTGACTCTAGAATCTTCCTCAGACTGCAATGAACTCTGCCTCAAGGAACCTCTGCTGTTCTCCTCTCTCAGATCTCTGTCACAAAATTAGTTCTGGTTCTTTTTTACCTCCCTAAGTAATCCAGATGAATCTTCCCACCTCAGGATCTTTCTTTGAATCCTATCTGCAAGGTTCTCTTTACCACGTGTTACATATGTGCCTATTCTAGGTATTGTGATGTGACTCTCTCTCTGGAGTACTATAGGGGCGGTCATACTGAATTTAAATCTTAAATGACTTATTGCCAATATTTTTGTCTTCAAAGTTGGCTCAGCAGTAAACAGAGTTTGATGCCAATTTTAAAATGTATGAACATGTTCATGTATTGTGTGGGTGTGTGTCTATATATGTTGGTAATATAATAAAGTTGTTAATTTATCAATAATTTCTCAGAAAATATCCTAATTATTCATTAAACTCATGCCATGCTATAAACATACAGATACTCTTTAATATTTAATGTCATCTTAATCCACACCTATGTAAATTTTTCAGAATAGATGTAACAAAGAATATTAGAGCATGAATAATAATAAACACAGAGTGTTTATTAAGATTTATTTTTAATCAGCCACTCCCTTTTCTTGACAAAATCTATCTGCAAAAATTCCGGCATTTTTGAACTAGCTTCATTTCCTGGATAGCTGTACTGCTCAAAATCCAAATAACAAGCTGGTGAGTTACATTTTATCTAAAATTCATAATGATGATATTCCTAAAGGAATGATGTTTTTTTAAAAAAATCATTAAAATACTTGGCTAAGTAACCATTGTATACCAGCTACTGTAAAATCTAATTTTCAGTATAGTCTTTAAGAGTCCCTGGGGGAGGACACTGAATCTTTCTTATTTGAATTTTAGTTTTCATGAATGCTTTAATTTTATATAGTATAAACTTTACAACTCAGAGTATTTTATGATAACCAGGGGAGAGCTTCGTTTTATTTTCATGATTAAATAAACATATTTGTCACTTTGAAAATAAAACACAATGCTAGTGTTGCATGGGTCTTAACTTTGTCCTTTGCTTTATAAAAAAGTAAGAGAATTATTTCAAGCAATTTCAATATTTATATTGACGTCTTCCTTTTCTTTATCATTGCATGGCTGTACCTTATGGAGCATAATATATTTTGTTGCATGTATACGTTAATGTTTAAACACAAGAATCAGCATGTTAATCACTTTAAGCTTTCATCATTTGCTTTTAGCTACAAGATTCTGATTGTTTCTGTTGTTAACCACAGTCTGCCATTGCCAGTCAAGGTCTGAACAGTTACAGTAGGATACTGGCCCAATACACATCCATAGATGAAGGAAAGCAAACATCTACATCATCTCTTCCCCAACAAAGCTCAGGGAACATTGCAGAAGAGGGTGTGAAACTAAAGTGAAAGCTGGAGGAAGAGGTAATGTGTTGCTGTAGTCAGCCACAAGCAGCTGAAATGAATCTGCAAACCTGGAACAGTTTGTGGGAGGAAATGATTTATTAAAATTACAGATCCAGGACAAGTTCCTTAAGAGCAAAAGAGTCTGCTACCCTTTCACAGGCCCAAGCAGAGAGAGAAACCCATCACCAACACCACACATAGAAGAGCAAAAAGGGGGAAGGGAATGGGGAAGGAGAGAATTCCTTCCCCTTTATATAGCCTTAGGGTGGGGTCTTGCAAACCTTTCCCAGATTTAATGGCTTCCTGAATCTCTGGAGTTACCTTTCTGCACTGCCCACACAGGAAGAGAAGTTCATTTCTAGCTCCCCTGAGCTTCCTGACATCCTGTGGCTTCACTGAGAGGCTGCCTTCCTGTGAACATCCTCAGAGATCCACCCAAGATTACTCAAGAGGTCATGTAGCTATTCCCTTTGAATTGAGAAAGAGGGTAGTTGCAATTTAGAAAATAAAACTCACGAATCTCAGGAAGCTCCTAAAAATTTTAAGATTAACAAGGCCCCTCCTCAAAGTGATGTAAACAGAAACAAATGATGAGGAAAAGAGACTCTGGCAGAATGGCCAGCAAGGCATCCGGAGAGCTCTAGAGGGCAGCTTTCCTAAGTAGTGACCAGTGCTGGGGTCGGTCTTTTAGTGATCCAAATACCTTTGTGTCATCTATGCTTAGGGTAGAGCCGCTGACGCATACTCCTGTAAGTGACCCTAAGAAACTCACTAATCTAGTCTTGGGTGGATTCATTCCATTGTTGTATTGTAGATGCCCTCTCTAGGGTCCCTACCTGTTCACATCTATCCAGGAAAAGAAGCACTGCAATTGCATTTGACATTATTGAGTGGCTTTTTTTTTTTTTAGATTTTAATATGAAAATGTCAATCCAAGGATAGGAATCATAGGATGAGTGAACAAAACAATGAAGAGTGTTAATGTACATTGAGCCAGGATGGTATTAACATCCCAGGACTGGGGAAGAAGAGGCAGGAAGATCAGGACATAACATACTCCAGTACTTAGTAAATTTCAGATTACCTAGGCTGATTAGGACCCTGTCCCAAAAAAAAACAAAAACAAAAACAAAAAAAACAAAAACCAGAAAGTCCTACACAAAATATATAGTAGATGTTGAATGATAAAAATAATAGTAGGAGTAGCTATTAACTATTCTAACTACTATATTTAAAACCGTTTAAATGGAATTATTAGGAATTTGTTCTTCAACCCCATATGCAAATTTTTGGAATATGACAGCATAAAAGAAATCAAGAAACTTCTTCCTAAAATTTTATAATAATTTTACATGATTATTTTTTCAAAATTTAAATTAGTAATTCTTTTAAGTCTTTACATGATTTTTTCCCTAAGTAATGCATATGAGTCAAAAAGAAACAACCATGTTGCAATTTTAACAATGATGGATGTTGTCTTATTTGCATTAATACAGTTTTGCAGCCTATGGTTAATTTAACAATGAGACACAAAGATCATAATCTATATCATTGATGTTAACTAAAATCTGAAGTCAAAACACATCCTTGTACTTTACTTGTTCAGAAGGGCTGTGACTGCTCTTTAACTTACCTTTAAGTGGGATTTTTAATTTTTTTCTGAGTTCCTGGATTTTAGCTATTGAATGCATTTTAATTCTTAATATACCTTTTAATAATAATTTACTACTAGAATATATAAGCTTAAATTTCCCCCCCCAAAAAAAAATCATGTTAGGATTGAACTGACAAATTGTTGAAAAAATATAATTCTCATTATAATGAGTCAATATTAAGGGCAATGGTAAAAAAAAAATATATATATATATATATTGCAAATTAATGTGGTGAAATATTCAAGAATATGAAGAAATAGCTAATGAAGAGATCCCTGTTGAAAATATTTTAGTATTTGACAAAAGAGTTTTTTAATTAATATCTTTATTATGAGTAAGTATATACATTGTATGAGCAACTCTTTTGAAGGTGTCCCCGTTTCCCTCCTCTCTGTCCCCTACCCACTGGCGTCCTTCCTTGGTGCACATATTGGATCTGTCCATAGGGTAGAGGGTTATGAACTGCACCAGAGGTAGCTAGTTTTTCTTTATTTCTTCCTCCTTTGTGCTTGTTGCCGAGGGGGGAATGTCACTGGATATTGTTCCACACAATGACTCTTACATTCTTTCTGCCGCCTCTTCCACTCAGTTCCCTGAGTCATGGTGGGTGAGTTTTAAGTCTGCTTTATTGTTGAGATCTTAAGTGTCTCTGGATCTTTGCCTTGGGTTGTGTTGGGTCCCTTTGGTGTTTGTCTCCATTGACCTTTCATGGGTTATCAGACTTGCTGTGGTGATTGGTCTCTTGTTTGTCTCTTCACTTTCTCAAAGTTTTCATTTGGGCCCTGTGTGAAGGCCAGGGGTGGTTTGTCTCCTGTCAGGTAGATGTCAGCCATCATCCAATGTCTTGTTGGTGAAATTGGGTTGTCCACTGCTCTCACTGCCTTCTGAAAAATACAAACAGAATCTGATCAGAGAGTGAGATCCATATAGGTTAAATGAGACAAACATTGCTATTTTGACTAGCCTCTCTGTAGCTCTCCAGTAGTGGCAGTTTCCCCCTTGGAGCCCAGGTTCTTGGTCCCCATAGGATTTTGCCATGGATCACAGTTCTAGTTAAGGGTTCCTTGTCAATCAGTAAGCATTACTCTCCTGGGTTTCGTGCCACTATTGCACAGATGAGCACTTCTAGACTTGCTGGTCTCTTCCATAGAGCCATGTGTTCAGCATTCTTGTGACATCTGTCTATATTGTATATAAGTGGTCTCTGCTTTCTCTAAATATCATTGACCAATTTCCCCTGGCAGTTCATGCAACACCTTCCAGTGCTACTCATGCTACCATCTGGGAGCTGGTCACTATCATGGATCTATCTGGCAGGATCTCTTGGTGTTGTTTGATGACACTCTGTGATTTCTTCAGCAATAGAGTCTTACTTTGGGTGTTTGGCAGGTATTCAAAAGCTTTAACAGAAGTCTGTCATTTTGGGAGACCTCATGGGTCTCTGTGATCAATGGCTCAGTGTGGGAAGGAACCAAAAGCTGGGACAGGGAGATGCAGGCCCGAGCAATTATTCTTGAGGTTAGGCTTCCTCCTATTCTATTCATGACCTCTTGTACTAAGTGGTGCATACAACTTCCTCAGGAGCTTACTGCATGAAAGCAATGTTTTTATGGTGTCAATTTATTATTAGTTTAGGTTACAATATTAGTCCCCCCACCCTCCCGTTCCTTGTCACCCTCAATTCTTTCCAACCCCTTTTGCAGTCTATCTGATCACTGACATATTTTCTTAATGTTCAGACTTAACCTGGTTAGGATCCACAGATGAGGGAGAATATGCAGCACTTGGCTCTCTGCTCCTGTGTGAGGTTGCTAAGAATGATCTGCTCCAAGTCCATTAACTTTTCTTTAAATTTCATTGTCATTTTCCTTTCAGCTGTATAGAATCACATAGTGTATATGTACCACAACTTGGATATCCACACATCCAGTGATAGGCATTTGAGTGGATCACAATTCTTCGCTATTATGAATTGAGCTGCTGTAAACATGGCTGAGTAAATGTCTCTGTGCTTCAGTGAGGAAAATTGGGGGTAGATGACCAGTAGAGGGATAGCTGGGTCTACTGGTAGTTCTATATTCATCCTGGTCAGGAGCCTCCACACTGCTTTCCATAGTATTTGTACAAGTTTGCATTCCCACCAGCTGGGAATGAAGGTTGCTTTTTCCTCACAATAGATGCTGGTGAAAACTTATTTTTTAAGATCAATATTAGAACGGGAAAGATTGCTCAGTGGTTAAAATGATCAAAATTGCCAATCCTTTGGGATAATAAAATGAGATAATAGGAATTAACTGGTCTGAAAATCCATGTATAGAAAGTCTTTCAGCTTAGACTGTGTCTACTATCAAAAGTATGCAATTTAAACTAGTATTGGATGTTTTCATTTAGGTCTAAACCGATTATCATGCTAAGCTCTTATTAGAAACAGAATGAATCTGAATTCAGATTCAAACTACTGGCTATGGTTCCCCTAATTGCTTCATTTTTTTTGATTGATTGCAAGTCTCTTATTATAACGAGATTCACATACACTACCTTTGAGCTTCTTCCTGAGGGATGCCTGTGGAGCAGCCTTCTTTTTTTACCATACAGGGTAAATCACCATGTTTCATTCCATGGAAAAAATGTGTTTAAAAGATTTGTTTTTCTGTCTCACAAATGTGGGCAAAGCATGAAATAGGATGAGAAGAAACACACACATGCATACAACATACTGTGTTTCTGATTCAGAGAACCCAATCCAGTAGATAATCACTTCAAAATGCTGATTTTTTTTTCATTTTAAGACTGTATTCAATGCTGGGAAAACTCACTCTGATATAGACTATCTATTTGACAAATAAACAGAAGGTGTCATAGTCAGCCACACACCGCTGGGATGAATCTTCAAACCAGGCATAATTTGGGGGAGGAAAGTATTTATTGAAACTACAGATTGAGGGGAAGTTCTGTAACAGCAAAACAGACTGGCCCTCTTTCACAGGTCCAAGCAGAGAAAAAAACCCATCACCTCCACCACACACAGAGAACAGGGAATAGGCAGGAGGGCCAAGGAGAGAATTTCTTCCCCTTTATATACCCTTAGGTCCCCAGACTTAATGGCTTCCTGAGTCTCTGGAATTTCCTTCCTGCACTGCCCACACAGGAAACGATGTTTACTTCCAGTTTCTTTGAGCATCTTTACATCCTGCTCCTTGCTGAGAGGCTGCATTCCTGCAAACATCCTAGAGACCCACCCAAGATAATTGAAAACATCAAGTTGGCAACAATACTTAACCATCACAGAAGGGTTAAAGCTCTTGTCTGTTCTCTGAGGATAATATAAACCTGTCCCCCGACCTCAGCAGTGCAAGTTGTTCTTAAAGGTTGGAGCTTTGCTAGGGTGTGTGAGTGGCTTGGTGGGTCATGAAATGTAAGTTCATACAGGTGTAATTATGCATTGGTAATAAAGAGATGGCTTGCATATTTTCTGAGGGATTTTTTCCCTAGGAATTTTAAAAATATTTTTGTTTTATTTATTTGGGAGAGAGCAAGAGATGGAGGGAGATGGATGTCAGGTTCCCTTCTCACTAACAGTGGACACCGGAGCAAAAATTCTTACAGTTGTTAGCTTTCTTCCTTCATCCCCAGAATTCATGGATACACTGCTCCTTTTCTTCTCCTTCTTGGCTTCCAGACTCTCTCCCTTCAGAGGTTCTACTTCATGTTTCAGAATTCACTACCTTTAAGTTTTGACAATTCAATTTTTGAAATGACACATAGCTTTAGGAAATGTTATTCTACTTGAGCATGTAGTCTGCCCTGGGGCTGGTCTTTGTCTTTCATGTCTCCTGGGATGCCATCCTCTTACATCTCAGGTACATGTCTTGATAGTCTACTCATCCTTTCCACCCCTTTGTGTTTCAACCTTCTTACAGCTCCTGCTCTGTTCAGATTCTAGTTTTGATCACTCTTGATTTTAGACATATATTACATTACACGGTCTATAGGTACTGTTCTTGTAAGTCTCCTAAGTACTTCGGATTCAATGGATTTGCAATGTTATTATACATTCTAACATCCATGTTCAGAAATTCAGACTCGTGATTCTGACATTAAATAAGACAGGGAGATATTTGATTTTGGTTTTCATATAAAGCAGTGTAATGTTTAAACCTCATTCCTCAGGCATATCCTATATTAAATACAAATTTCTCCATTCACCTAATTGAACATATTTCTCCTTTCATGTTGTGGCAGCCTGTCTTCACTAAAGGAGCCAGTAATCCTTTAGAGAAAATAAATCAGATATTTTCACTCTACTCAGAACTTTCTAATGGTTTCATACCTTTTACCAATTAAATACAAACTCTTCATCTGCCAAGTTTGTACTCTTTCATCTCATCGTCTCCAACCTTCTCCTTTACCTCTAGCCACTCTGACTTCTTCATTGACCCTTAAATCTGCTGGGTACCGTAGTCTTAGTCCACTATCTTTATCATATGCCCTTTTGTTCAACTGAATATGATTTTCACCATTGATAAGATTCTGTTCTTATCAAGTCACAAAGTCTGTAACATATTCTCTGCCCATCATATTTAAAACTGCATTGCATCACAGAGCTCCACCTCTTAATTCTCTTTTTCATGTTCATTTTCTCTACAGGTTTTAATTTCCAATATACTACACAATAAACTTATTTTTTCAGTTTCATTCTATTTCCCTCAAAAACATAAGTTTCAAGATGGCAGAAAAAAATTCCCCAATGTGAAGAATAAATTTAGATATGGGGATGGAAATGTCTTCTTTCATAAGTGTTAATGTGAAATGTGATTCTTTTTAGTATTCTACTCCCTATCAAAGGCAGGTTACAGGCATGTGTGCACATATTATTTTCCAATTTATATCCCTTATCTTGGTTGCTGGACCCCATCTAATGAACATCTGGCATTATAGAATTGGAGTCATATTTAAGGTTTTGTAATATTTTGATGCTCAAATTCTTTGTACATATCATAATAATTAGTCTTTCAAATTATTTGTCTGAAATTCCTTCCAAGCAATTGTCATAGGAAGCTTCTGTTATGGAATGACATTCTTGGAAGAGTCATATTGCTTTGGCTTTTTTGTGTTATTTCTTTCTCATTGGGATTTGCCTATCTGGAACTGTTGCCTTTCTTAAGTGTTCCTGGACTTACAGTAGCAGTATGGGAGAAGTCGGAGTGACCATAGACAGAAGATGTATGAAAACTCATAGAAGGTGGCAGAGTTGTCATGGAAAGGGAATGGGTGTCCAGGACAGGAGGGTCTTTAACCCTTCTTGGACAATTTCTAGAGCCTTCACACAGAGAGCCACGTAATACATTTATGAGTCTTCCTTAAATGCCTGTCATGGCTTTCAATAACCTACACAATGTTTTCACCATAAGTAAGTTGATTCATCACCTCTTAAATGCTATACTCTATCAGTGGTTACTCATGATTTTTTTACTTCTTTATATTTTCACAAGGTGATTATTAGTTGTTGAATGACATCACACTGTGTATCCATACAATGATCTTTATTTAGGAACAATGTTTGCATCCTTTACCTCCTAGCAATTTAATAGAGTTTAGGAGAAATTAAGGAAGAGAAAGCCTGTCATCTAAAGATAAAAGATGAAATTCAAATTAGCTGCAGGTCTAAAGCCCATTCATTTTGGGCTTTATGGGATAGATGTCATTTATGAATTTTGGTTGCATTCCAGTATTTCTGATGTTTTCTGCACTCTCAGAAGTTAATTTAATATTATTATTATTATTATTTATGTAATTATTAATTATATAAATTGTATTGTGATGAATCATATTTATCTTTATGTGGAAGCTAACTGCTTTGAATTTCATCCAGTGATTTTTCTGTACACTGACTCAAAAAGATATATGACTTCTTCCAGTAAATATAAGCATAAAGTTCTTTTTTTAGCAAGGGAGTATAATAATATACATCATTATTGTATGATAAAGACACAAGTCATATTAATTGAATACTTTACTTTCAATATAATGTTTTAAATATGTGTCAACAATTAACATCTGAATAGTTTTATTCACTCTCTTTGTTTTTTCCTGGAATATCCTGTAGTCAATTTATCCAAAATCCTTCTGTGTTTAATGACATGCTTGAATCTCCAAATTCATATGTGTATGACTGTGTGTGTGTGTGTGTGTGTGTGTGTGTGTTGCTGGCAATGAAAATCAGGTCCACTAGATGCCAAGATCTGGCTCTTTACCCAAGTTGTGTATCGTAAACACTTAGATACATTTCTTTTTGTGCTCATTTTTTCCATGGACACCCATTTCCTCATCTGTTCTTTGATATGTGTACCTGTACAGACAAAGAATTGCTTTGACACCTTTCATTCTGGAGCATTAAGCCTATTAATAGGATAACTTTAAATATATATATATATATATATATATATATATCATAGTGCTTGTAAGGATTGTGGTATTGATGGTAAATTTATGAACAATATAATAGGTAAAATAAAAAATATTAGCTATCAGGAACTGTTGGAAATGGTCTTCTGACATTAGTAGATTAAGTATTTGTGTTTATATGTGCTTATAATTAATAAATTAGCTAAATTATGTTGCTAAGAAAGGAAAAATATAGATTGAGGAGGAAAAATATAAGACTATTAAATCAAAATAATGTTGAATAGAAAATGCATCATTATCTTCTGTATTTCCAGCAAAAAAATTTAAATGTGAGATTTAAAGGCTGTTATTTTTAATACAGCTCATCCATAAGCCATCAATTACAGAAAATGTTCAAACTTTCACAAAAGTATCATGATAATCATAAGACCTATCACCACAGCAAAAAGATAACCCAGATTAGGTCAAAAAGACAGACAACAACCATATTCAACACAACCCAAAACAGAAGTCCAAAGACACTCAAGGTCTCAACAATAAAACAGACTTAAAACTCACCCACCATGACTTAGGGAACTGAGCAGAAGAGGGGGTAGAAAGAATGTAAGAGCCATGGTGGGGGAGAATATCCAGAGACATCGCCCCCTCAGCAACAATGCACAAAGAGGGGAGGAATCTGGTTACTCCCTGTTCTACTTATAACCCCCTACCTCAGGAATTGATCCAGTATGCCCATGAGGAAGGTCCCCAGCATGCTGGGGACTGGGAGGAAGGAATTGGGAGCACCATCATAAGTTTTGCTCATTCAAAGTATGCAATTATGGATAATAAAGACAGAAAAAAATCATTAAAATAAGAAAGAAAATATTCTTATTTCATTCATGTTATAATATTTATTTTTTTTCAAAAGGGCCCACAGGTTATGAGTAAATATATTGTGACAAATCAATATTTAGCGACTATACTAGAACTTGAAGTGGGTCTGCCAATCAAACAATTCTGAAATATTGAATTGAGAAATACAGATTTTATAGATATAAACAACTCCTGAAACTCATGGGGATGGGATACAAGCATGTGTTATGGAGGTTTGCTGCCCAGGAGAGAGGTTAAAGAAGGGATGACCATCAGACAGAGAAGGCATCAATACACGTAGCTCAATGCCCCTGTGCCACTAACAAGGTTGAGATCTTAATATTCAATTTATGTAGGCTCAATGCCCTGTTTCAGTACTGATGTTAAATTTGATTCAACATGTTCTATGAAACTCACTGCAGCATCTTTGTGCCATATTTGATATGGTAAAGCCTGTTGTCATAAACGAACAAAAGTCTTAATTATTTCCAAAACAGATTATATGAGTCTACAATAAAGTCAAAACTATCCAAATTTGGAGCTTAAGCTAACTAGTTTAAATTAAGAGAAATAATGGGTTCTTTGATGCAGAACAAAAACTGGGTCACATTCGGGCACCTTTTGTGCAATGCTTTCTCACGTTTCACATGCGTTCTGCCCTCATCTTCATGGTCAGGTCATTCATATTTTATTTCTCCACATTTTCATTTTCAGATCAGCAGTTGTGTGATCCTGGTGAGTTCCTTTGCCACGATCGGGTGACTTGTGTGTCCCAGAGTTGGCTCTGCGATGGGGACCCTGACTGCCCTGATGATTCCGATGAGGCCTTAGAGACCTGTGAGTAGAAAGGTTCTCTTGCCTTTGTGGTTGCCTTCATTGGGAAGGAAATGGCAGCTGCTTTCAAGGAAGACTGCAGTTGTGGTTGATAGTTTTTGTTGTTTGTTTTTATTTTTGCTTCTTTTCAAAATGACCTCAAAAACTTGAGACCTTTTGTTTGTCTCCTTTAAGATAGATGATTGTGTTAGTGAGAGGCTGAAGTAGAGGTTTATAGTGTGAATTCATGTAGGAGGGGAAGAAAATGCCAAGTTAGTACTTTAAATGTGGTGATGATAATGCTGAAAACTGACATTAAAAATACACACAATAAAGTACTCTTGTTTAAAGAGACTTTTCCCATTTGTCTCAAGTATTTGATATAGAAGAACATATAGAAAGACGATTAAAGAATCTGAACCAGGTCTTATGTTATCTTCTTTTGAACTGGAAGCTTTTTCATCCTGTTCAGGAGGGATTTTAGCCTTTGTAATGTCGGATTCCAAAGCCCTGGTGTAAGTGGTAGCCCTGGGGTGTGCAGCCCCCTGAGGGTCTTCCTTCACTGAACACGCCATTAATATCTAAACTGTAAATAGCAGAGTGATCACAGCTAAATGTGTCTCATTTTTAATGCTCATTATTTTATTGAAGTAGGAATGATCCACTAGATTTAGATAATGACAATTCTCGCTTTGCAGAATTAGTCTGTGTTCCTCTAGAACCTCATTTGGTGAAAAGTCAACATGATTCCAACAGCCACCGCACAGTTCTATAAAGTCAACATCAAGAAAAAAATCCCTCATGCTTATTGCTGGATCTTGAAGAAATGTATTGGTTTTACTTGTATCTCCTCGTTTACTCGTTTTACAGATAGGACTAATAGATGTTTTGATTTTTTTAAATGCCACTATAATTAGAAGCAATGCTCATTAATACTCTTCATGTGTCTTTTTAAAGCTTTTTTTTGCACATTCACGAACTTCATTATTTGCATTAATTTTTCATTTCCTTTGAACAAATCTCCTGTAGAAGAGTTCATAAGTGGCTAATTATTTATTTATTTATTTATTTATTTATTTATTTATTTATTTTGTATCAATTTTACCTCTAATTCTATAAACCTTCATAAAGATAGCACAGACCATGTTCTGTGGATGATTCCTTTAAAAAATAGAGAAATTAAAAGAGAAGTTCTGATGAATAATTTTAGAAATCCACATATGACTACTTGGCTATAAGAGGAATTAAGTGTTTGTACCTTTCACAATACAGATGAACCTAAAAGACAAAATTCGAAGGAGAAGGGCCTACTCAAAAAAAATCACATACTTTACAATACCACTCATATGAAATATCACATAGACAAATCTCTATTGACAATGGCACAGAGTAATATTTGGGAAAGGATTGAGTGTGGACTTTTAATGTCTATGAGGTCTTTTGGAAGTGTGATGAAAGTGGTTCACAATTAGATTTTGTTGATTGTTATACAGCTCTGAATATATTTAATACCTTGGAACCACATGTTTACAAGAGGTTAATTATATGGTTGATATATTTCATCTTAATAAAATTGAATATAAATGGAGACGTATATAATGTATGTGCATTTGTGTCTGTGAGTTAAAGATATGTAAAAACACAGAAATAATAATTGCCTTTACCATGAATTATATCAGCAGAGGGGTCATATTTCAATAACCCACCATTTTAAGATTTAGTCCACCTCTCTTCAAGTTCCATCTAGAACTTCCCTGCTCATTCACTAACAGGAAGGAGAGTCAAGGTGAAATTCATGGCAAAGTCAAACTGTTCAGTGTTCACAGGTAAAATCTTGCATTTTCCCTGATCCTCTCACCAATACTGTGATTCAACAAAACTGCAGACCTGACCTACACTTGGGGAGTCTGTATACAATAAGAGCAGGTTCCAATGAACTGTGTGTATAGCACAGCACAAAAGGTAAGAGTATGGACACCGAGCAAATTTAGGCAAGAAATCCCTTTGTGAAGCTGAGGAACAGAGGAACAGGAGGAAGGTTAGCCTTGATAGATTTTATGTCCTATAGAAGGCAAAGAATCTGAGAAGTCAAAGTGGTCACCTTAATGAAGATAGAACAGGTAACATTTAGATTTATGCTTAACTCTATTACTTCGAGATGAGCTTTGTCAGGACCAATTAAAATGTGAACAAACACAGAAAACCATGTGAGAAATCAGCCATTTCCAATTCAAGTTTTTCAATGCAAATCTTCTCAATGACCATCTCCTCTAGCCCCAGAATTTTGTGACATTCATATGCATTTGTTACTGATCTCCATAAAATATTCTCACAATTGTGTATTATATGAATGTGTTCATTTAGTGTGAAAGACAAGTTCTAGATACAAAACGCCTTGAAGATTTTTTCTCAGGAAGTATAATTTCACAATAGGCATAGGATCTAAAACATTTCTTTGAATTGAAGACAAAGCTTGTTGTATTTACAAAATGTTATCTGACAACAGATGACATTAATTTATTTTATTTTATTAAATCTAGCCTTAAAAATGAGAAGGAGAAATAAGGTCTAGCATAGAATGTATTACGACATCATGAAAGTGACTGTATTCTAACAGGAGATTGATATTATTGAAGCTGAGGAAGAGATTTTCTTGCAAAGCGCTGGTGCCTGAAAGGCTTTGTAAGAAAAATATACACACAGAATTTTGTAAAAAAAAATATCTTGGAAATAAATTAAAATTGAAATATTAAGGGAACTGGAGGTTTAATTACTCTATGGTTTCTTTTTCTCACCTGTTTCTTTGGGAATAATTCACAGTGTGCATCAGCAGGAATTAGATTTAATTACCAGCAATGCACACAGAAAAAAATTAGTGTGGGCTTAATTTGCTAAAATAAGAAATCGAGAAATTTTAATTATTTATAATCTTACCATTGATGTGTGAAATAGTATTCAGGCGGAGAGATGAAATTCTTTGCTTTTACATATTACTCAAGCATTGTTTCAAGGGCTGGAGAGGTGTCTCCGGGGTTACAATTGCTTGCTAGAAATATCATTTGAATTGTCAATCAATTGAGGAAATCTTTAGGATCAATGAATCAATGAGATTTAAAAAAATCAGGAAAATCCCCATGCTATTAGTTCACTGGTTTCAATACACTATTGTTGCTGATGTAATATGTGGTCAGAATGAAAGTAAATAAAGGAAATGGTTATTTTTGACCTAGAAACAAATTATCTGTGACATGGAAGTATATATGAAAGACACTTTTACTTTGAAGTATTCAAAAGTTAGTTCCCCCTGAGATTATTCAGGTAAATGTTGACGGAATTTTCCTTTCCAACATGCAACTCCAGCTGGGAATACTTTCTGGGAATCTGATGGTATTGTACTTTACCCTCACCTCTTCCTCCTCTCTAAAGCAGGAAAGGACTGGACATACTCCCTGACATTCCCTTAACATTCCTTCACAAGTACACCCCTTCGGGAAATTATTTAGAGGGCTCTTAGATGATGAATCTGGTTTTGTATTCTATGACATCTTGCTCAACAAAAGGATGAGGAACATGGTCCTGTGGGAGTATGACACATGAAACCTGGAGCCTGGTGATCATTTATACATGGACTGTACCTCATCTTGTTTTCCAAAAAACTAAGAAAATTTTTAAACTATCCAATAGTTAGTGTTAGAGTTTCATAGGTTCATAAGATCCCCATTTCATATTATTCTTTGTATTTAGTTCAGATTTTAAGCAATCTCACAGGTTATATAGTCTAGATACAAAGCATGCTGTAGTTTGCCAAACCATTGTTCCAGTAAAATTGCTGAACCATTCCTGACTCAGAATTACAGAGGCAGGTAGGTCTTTATGCCCAGTGCTGTGGAGTGCTTGAGACCCATGATCAGGTTTGTGCACAAAGCTATGCTGAGTTCACTACTCATAGTGCCTGTCTGGGGCAAGAGAGTTCAATCTACCGAATTCATCCCACCCAATTTTTGAATGTCTTCACTGGCTATAATTGCATCTGACTATGTGTTACAAAACTTTTTCTTAAATAAATAGGATCTACTTTTCTCATGTAATCAACTCACAAAAGTGAATGACTAAGAATTGATATGGCCACTGCAGAATTATAGAAGTTGGAATCCACTTTCGTGATACGGGGTACTTAGCCATCGGTCTTAGAGCCACAGGATGGATGGCTTTCTTTCTCCTTTGGATCATTCTATCTCAGACAGAAAGAAGGAAAAGAGCAACAGGGAAGAGAGGATGAAAGCTGAGTCTCTCTGTTAGAAACACGTTTCATGGAAATTAAACAGTAGATTCCTACTTAAATCTCAAATTCCAGAAATGATTACATGGAGCAGCCGTACTGAATATTCTCAACAAGGTCCATTTCAGTATGAAGTGTGGGACAATATAAGTAAAGAAAAAAGGGAGAGAGAAGTAGGCAAACCACGTGGCAGCACCAGTGTCCCCCTTCCTCCATCCTCCCTTTCCTCTCCTGCCTGGAGGGTGGTGCTCACTGCTGGCACTAAGCCTCAGTCATAGATCATTGAATATTCTTGCTCTTGGACAACTGTTCTTGTCTCTGCCTTCCCAAAATACCTTTAACTGCCTTAGAATAGTGCCTGTTAATTAGCATGAGCTTTGTTCTATGCCATATCCCATCTGCTTTGCAAGGCCTCTGCCCCTCTTGGTAGATTCTTTCTTGTGTTCACCCAAGACTACATTGAAAATCAGCTTTATTCTGCAAGAATATGTGTGGAGGGCTGAAGAGATTACTCAGCAGTTAAGGTGCTTGCTGTCAAAGCCTAATGGCCAGGGTTCAATTCCCCAGTTCCAACATAAAGCCAGATGCATAAAATGGTCTCTAATCAGTTTACAGTGGCAAGAGGCCCTGGTTGGCCCATTCCCCCTTTCCATCTCTCTTTATCCTTGAAAATGAATAAGTGAATAAATAGATGAAATATGTTTTAAATATACATATGTGTGTAGAAAGAAAAGTGGTCTATGAATATAGACCTTTGAGTTAAGTTGCCAATAGTTTTAATTCAATAGCTTATTGGCATACACACATTGGGAAAAAATACTGGTGTAGCTATTTGGGGGCAAGGACCATTTTCTAGTTACTGTTCTAAAAGAAGTGCAATGACTAATTGCCTAGAACTAAGAACAGTGGGTTGCAAGTACATTATTAAAAACATCATTAATATTTTGAAAATGAGCACATTCAGTCTATTATCCTCTGAGTAGACTGACGAGTGCGAGCAGAGTTTGAATTTCCTTGAAATTTCCCTCCTTTTTCACAATATTGAGGTAAAGAAAAGTTCAATTCTTAAGAAGACCCCTCAGGCTAAATAATTTAAAAATATAGTGTTGTTTGAAAATCATGGATTGCTATTCTAAGAAGGTGGTGTCACACAGGCTTTAGGAGTGATCTGTCCTAATTGTACAATGTGGTAAAAATAACAAGTCTCCTGGGAAATCGGAATGGAAGTATTTATGAAAAATAAAAATTGCTACAAGTCATTAGGTTAGGTATGACGCTACATGAAGTGCCCATTGCTTGTGCTGTGTTTCTCTTGTTATGGGATTTTAAACTTTATTTGGATAGTCAGATGTTGAAGAATTCGTATATTCATACACTGAACTTTCCTCTAGTGTATAAAGTAAAAATCCTTTTTATAATTTTTTTCTAAACTTTTTTCTCTGGCACAGGTCAGAGAAATAAAATGGAATTCAGCTGGGAGGTTATTAGCAAACATATTCTCTCCTTTAAAAATATATATTAGAATAAGGCACTGAAAGTAGGAGACAGAAAGAATAAAATAGATGGCAGTATGGCCCTGGTTTCTAAGTAATAATGATTTAGAGGTCACTTTCCGATGAACCAATATATAAGCGTATCAGAGTTAAGCTTTTTCTTATGTAGAGAAACTGCAATGATCTTACAGATTAAAGACAAATCATATGACACCCAGGAGGACAGTTTAAGTCTCTCTCAGTTCTTTTTGTTTTGTTCATTTTATTCCAAACCTCCTCTCCTTAGCAGTTATAAGGGCAAAAAGCATTGACCCACTTTAATAATAATAAAAAACATTTACTAAGAGGTGATATGTAGGCAATGGGAAGGTGAAAACGTATCATTGTGAATTAAAAGGGCCTATTTAATGTTGGTTCATTTTCTTAGTAGAGGGGGGGCAAGGAAAAGGTGACATTTCTTCTCATTGTAACACTGTGGGCAAACAGGATTTCTGGAAATCTGCAATTTTAAGAAAGGATGATTGGGAAGAGAGGTGACAGAGTGAACTAAAGCTCCCACAGTCAGAACTCGCTCAGCAATGACAAATATGCTCACCTTTGTCCTCAAGAAATCACCACTCTTTGATTCTCTGATTCAGGATTGTTGGTCTCAGAATATACAAGGTTAGCTGTCCTCAGCCAGAAAGGAAACCGTGGGGATGAAACCTCCCCAGTGGTTTAAAGAAAAGGGCTGAAATGCAACACATGCTTTCAAGAGAGACAACTCTGGGAAAATCTCCTTGGCTTAAAGGATGATATACTGTAAACACCCTTTCTGGAAGGGCTCTGCAGGCACACGGCTGAAACAGAGCAAGGAGTCTTCCTGGAAACTATCAAATCTTTCATTCACCCACAACTAATCTAACATTTGGTGGTGGGGATGAAGGCTTCTTCCATGGGTGAACACACTTCTTCCCGGAGGACCTTTTATTCTTTATAGTCAACATATAAAATTTACATTTGACTTTCACTCAGCAGTGCTTATAAAATGACATATTTGGCTAAATGAGGCAGTAAAGGATGGTGTATGCTAAGAGCTTGATTTTAATGGCTACCCATTCTGTCCCCTTTCCCCAGGTCTTCTGTTACCCAATCCTGAAATCAGAATACAAACTCAACTCAATGTCTCACCACTGGGTCAATGTGTATGAGCCTGCTAATTGCTATATTGCCCATGTTCAACTTTTTAAAAGTTCACTTTGGGATGAATTTTTTTCTATATAATCATTAGAGCATTTGCTTTGCTGAAATGAGAGTTGGAAGATGTTTCTCATGAGGAAGAAAAAATCATGTGAAGATGGCTAAAATTAGGATTTAGGAAGATATCAATTGATGAATGTGGTTGTATTTTTAAGGATTGTTTACAGGAACCTAATGGACAGAGTGAATAAATGTCACAAAGGACATTTATTAGACTGTCTTGCATCATATGTGTTAGGCTGGTTTGTCCAACAATTATGCAGGCTGGAGAGGCTAAGAACTCTGTAGCTTCTCAGTCTGTTGGGTTCCAAGCCTCAGCAGTCCCAATCCGGTGCAGAAGGCCTGGAGGATTGCTTGAGAGCAGCTGATCTTCAGTCCACATTGCGAGGTTAAATCAGAGCCCATGTCAGTGATGTATGGAAACAACGCAGGGTAGATGCGCTCACCAGTAAGAGGGAAAGGCAGGCAGGCAGACAAAAGCACTGCCTTTTTGTTTCCCCTGGTGATATGTACATATATATTGGCTGCCATCAGAAAGTCTGCCCATTCTTGGACAGAATGTCCTCCCCTCAATTAATCCTTCCTGGAAATGCCTTCACCAACCTGCCCAAGAAACATGCCTCCTACATGACTCCTGATACAGTTAAGATGACATTAATTATCAAAGTCCATCATAGCTTTGCTTTCTACTCACAACTCACAGGATTTTCCTTTCCTCTCCTTTATTCTCCTTTCTTAACTTTTTCCTTCCTTCTTTCTTTCTCCTTTCCTTCCAAAAAAAGATTTATTGGGATGGAGGTACCTGCCTAAATGACTCACAAGCATCCTTTAAGTATTAGATACAAGAGGTGAGAATTCCTCAGATGGCACAAACTTCCCTGGGTTCTCAGGAGCAAAGGGAAAATAAACATTTCCCAGCACTTCAGATTGAATTGCCAACATAAAAGGTAATTATCCATATAAAAATACTCATTTTATGATTCAGGATGCAGCCATAACCTAATTTAAATTGATCAAGCAAGAATTGTAAGAATGACTTGCATTTGCTCCCATTTGATGGCTAGATTGAACTGAAGCTATTAAATATCAATTCATCACTTAACTAACTTTTGAGAAAGATTGGTCTGGTATTAGAGTCTTTAGGGCAGAGAAAAAAAACACAGAGAAGATGCTTGGTTTCCACTAAGAGCTGATGAGTTACATTAATTATAATAGTAGTCCAGACTTCTCTTACATTTATACTGTCACACATCGGGGCTAAATTATAGCCCCAGAAAATTCATGTGTTGAGCACTAATCCTGTCATTTTAGAGTACAATAGAGATGTCATTAAGTTAGATAAAAGAGTCAGAGAACTTCCTACTCTACCTTGACTGGGGTCTGTAGTGTTTACTAGAAGAGGAAGTTTGGATATACTAAGCTTGACCAGGAGCACTTTTACACAGGAAGACAGCACACTAGTGACATTCTGACTTAGGCTCTTCTCATCAATATTACATTGTTATAATTTTTACTTATAGTTGATAATTGGCTTAAGGAAAATAGTGTATGCAACTTGACATTAAAAAGAAATTTTTCTTGGACATTTTGATATATTTTTTCTTCTAAATGTATATATATATGTATATATATATATATATATGTGTGTGTGTGTGTGTGTTACATAATCCAGTATTTGAAATAAATAACATGTTTTACATTTTTAGATAAATAGTCTACATTTTGTAATGAGACTCAATTTCTCATGACATATGGATGCATTTTCTTTTCGAAAAGTAGGTGCTTTTCAATCATGAGTTCATTATAGAAGCTGCTTACGACCTATTGTCTCACATATCCTCGTGTCTTCCATTGAGTGAGGGCTAGACCTGAGCAGGATCACTGCTCATTTTATCTGCCTGACTAAATGTTACCCTTCCCATATAGAAGATACTCTTACTTGACCACAAGGCAGAGATGAATAAATATGTACAATTCTAAATTTGAAAATGTCAGGGCTCTGGATTATGGATTTAAATATATTTAGAAAACACTACTTTTTGCCCCCTGTAATAAAGATTTTTATTTTTTTTATTTTTTTTTTTTTGAGGTAGGGTCTCACTCTAGTCCAGGCTGACTTGGAATTCACTATGTAGTCTCAGGGTGGACTCAAACTCATGGCAATCCTCCTAACTCTGCCTCAAAAGTGCTGGGATTAAAGGCATGCACCACCACGCCTGGCAGATTTTTATATTTTTTAATGATAACATGGTTCTTAAAACTTGACAACTAGTTTTATTTCACACTACCACACAGGATGAGCACACATCTGCAGCACCTACCTCGAAAATGCCTTCTAATCCCAGAGCTGCTGGTGGGCAGATCAGCACAGGATGCCCAGCTCTTTTAAGTAGTCACTACATTGCAGGGAAAACCCTCAAGTTGCTTAAACATTAGAAAAAAATAATATTCTCATGGTTTGAAAATGACTGTTGCCAAAGGATAAACCCATTAACACTGATTGATTGCATATATCTCAGCTGAAATATTCTCAAATATAAATTCCTAAGATAGAAATAAAAAGATTTTTCTCTGGGGTATACTGGGGACAATTACTATTTTATGCAATCCCTTGAAAATTCTACCACATATGACACCATGCAATAAAGTGAGATTAACTATATATTGAAAAATATTTATAATAAAGATGAAGATGACTGATAAAAATCTCCATTAATCTGGACCTTGGCCCTGAAAATGAAGTCAGGTATAATTAGTTGCTCCAGTCACTATGATGACTTTATTATTATTATTATTATTGAAGAGAGCATGCATGTGTACATTTTTCCCACACATGAATAAGTTATCTTGAAAAGACAGTGTATTTTATAATTAGCTTGAAGGCATTCTGATCTAACAGTGACCTTGTTTATGACACTATCCCAGATCCACTTTTATATATGACAAAATAAATCATGAAGGAGGTTAATTTTAAGAAATCTTAATGCCAGTGGTGATAAACTCGATTTGAATATGCACCTTACTATAACATGTCTCACTCAAGGCAGAAGAGTCCAAGAACAGTGGAGATTTCCAAACTGAAAATCTGGAGTTTCAGTGGAGGCAAAACTTCCATAGAGGCCTGTCTCATAGCTCATTTCATTCACTAAGCTCACATCATACACACAACTTCATGAACATGTTTTAACTTATCCAGTTCCATGGGTGTTAAACTATTCAAAAAGTTTGTATGAGAGAGAGAGAGAGAGAGAGAGAGAGAGAGAGAGAGAGAGAGAAAAGGAGAGACACAGAGATTCTGGCAATGTGTTTGTATGCTTTTGTCTGGATGTCTTTACAAATTTCATGACTTGTAGAATTATATTCATTATTATTATTATTATTATTATTTTTTGGTTTTTCGAGGTAGGGTCTCACTCTATCCCAGGCTGACCTGGAATTCTCTATGTAGTCTCAGGGTGGCCTTGAACTGACCACAATAGTCCTACCTCTGCCTCCCTCCCGAGTGTTGGGATTAAGGTGTGCACCACCACGCCCAGCTCATAAACTTTTTTTAAAGAAATTAAAATAAATGTCATGTGTACTGATTTTTGCACATTAAAAAATATACTTGAAGTAAGGCCAGCCAGTCATTTACAATTATTTCACCAATCTTTTCTTTTCCTAATATTGACAATATAAAATTAGACCCTGCAGAACATCTGATCAGTTCACCTACACACATAAAGCCTCTTCCGATGTGGTCTTTATTGATAGCACGGCTCTTGGCGATACTGAGAAAAAATACATTAGAATCTTCTGTACAGCTACAAGTGCAAGAGAAAATGTTTGAAAGCAAGGAACATAGAGGAGAGACAGGGACACAGCAAGGGCAACAAGGAGGTAATATATATATATATATATATATATATATATATATATATATATATATGTGTGTGTGTGTGTGTGTGTGTGTGTGTGTGTGTGTGTTTAATAAAGTGATGTTTAACAAATTAGACAATTAGACAATTTTGGGGATTTCTGACCAATAAAGCAGGGATGACTTTGCATTCCAACTGAAGCATTCCACATGCCATCAACAGATTTTTTAAAGATTAAAATGTAGTTTGCATGTTCAGATTGAAATGGAGAGTTATTTTTTTTTAAATCCATGGGCTGGAGAGATCACTCAGTGGTTAAAGTGCTTGCTCAAAAAGCCTATGGACCTGAGTTCAATTCCTGTTACTCATGTAAAGGCAGATTCTCAAGGTGGCACATATATCTGGTGTTTGTATTCAGTGGCTAGAGACCCTGGCAGCCCAAGCTCAAGCCCCCACCCACCCACTTTCTCTCTCTCTCTCCTTTCAAGTAAATAAAATGTATCTTAAAAATCATTTGCCACGTCAATGCCAGTTACAAAAATCTTACCACAATATCTTCCCAACTGAGGTTGGATAGGATAAATACAGTTTCTTTTTTTGTTTTTGTTTTTGATTTTGTTTTTATTGTCCAGATGAGTTACATTAATTATTTAATGGGCCAACAATGAGTTGTTATCCCCAGTTCCCCAAACCCCTCTTCTCCATCCCCAATCAGCTGGACATCCTTCTCCGTGGGCCGTCTGGATCAGTCCTTGGGGCAGGGGACTATGGATAGCCTAAGAGTCAGCCCGGCCCTAGTGTGTTGTTACTGAGGGGGGCCATGTCTCTGGATATTCTCCCCCAACATGGCTCTCACAATCTTTCCGCCCCCTCTTCCACTCAGTTCCCTGACTCATGGTGGGTGAGTATTAAGGCTGCTTTAATGTTGTGAGTTTAGGGGTCTTTGTGTCGAAAATCCTTGGTGTCTGTCTCACTGGCTTATCCTGTGTTGATTGATGGCTGTGGCTGTGGGTCCCTTGTTCATCCTGTCATTCTCTGGGGTTCCAGTTTTTAACAACCCTAAGCCAGTTTAAGTTAACTTAAAAAGATATTAGTGATAATATTTCCTCAGTAGAAATAGTAAAAAGTAAAAACTTTTTTCTTCATATATGAAGATTGAATGGCCACTATCTATCAGTCACAAAATGATGTTTCTATTATCACCCATTTATTTTTTCTCACAATTCTCATATAAATGAATAAAATGTTTCGCTTTCCCTCCCCCCTTTGGGATTGTTTTTGACTTAATACATAAACATGGTGGAATAACTTGTTAGGCTAAAACTAAAACCATTTTCTAAAAATTAAACACGCTTCAAGGCTAGGTTCAAGGAATCTGAGTAACTGGGCTATGGATGAACATGTTAAAATGTGATTCTGGCTTCTGCTTAGAAAATCACCCACAGAGTAAGAGAAAGTGGCTTGGGCGAGACATCATGAGCCAAACCCATGAGTGAGGAGATTTAGTGCCAACGT
>PVHP010007149.1:0-57468 GCA_004024765.1 Zapus hudsonius
AACCATGCGTTGTTATCCCGAATTCCCCAATCCCCCCCTCCCCGTCCCTGATCAGTTGTATATCCTCCTCCCTGGACTGTCTGTATTAGTCCTTGTGGCAAGGGATCCTGGATATCCTAGTACTCATCCCGGTCTTCCTGGCCCAAGTGTGTTGTTACTGATGGGTGCCATGCCTCCGGATAGTCTCCCCCACCACGGCTCTCACAATCTTTCCGCCCCCTCTTCCGCTCAGTTCCCTGAGTCGTGGTGGGTGAGTAATAAGGCTGCTTTAATATTGCGAGCTTAGAGGTCCTTGTGTCGAAAATCTTTGGTTCCTGTCTCAATGGCCTATCCTGTTATACACTGGTGCTGGGGAGAGAGCTCAATTGGTTAAGCATAAAGTGCTGAATTCAATCTCCACCACATCCACATAAAAATGCTGGTGTCATGCACATATCAACCTAGCACTGGGATGGAGGAGACACCTTGATCACTGGTGCTTTCTGGCTGCCATTTTAGCCTAATTGGTCTTCTCCAGGTCATGGAGAACCCCCATATCGATAAAAAGATGAATGGCAATTTTGAGGATGCCACATGAGGTTGAGTTCTGATCTCCACATTCACACATATACACATACATGCACACCTGTGCCTGTAGATGCCCCACATGAACATGTCCACATGAACTCACTCATGCATGAGTAGTTTATGTATATGATGAATTAATAATTCACAATGTATTACTATTTATAGATAAAGTAATATCACCATTATTAGTCTTCAAAATATGTATTTTATAATCATTAAAACTTGTATAATTACTTCTTCAAATGTCAATGTATTAGTTTTGACCTTCAAACTGACTGCTAGATTATAAAAGTATTTTTGAAATTTTTTTTCTATCTGAAAACAATACTTCTCTCCATACAGCTTTAAATAAATAAATATTTTGCATTTTTGATGCTTAGAAACTATGAAATCTCTACCTTCACTAAAGGAGGTATTATGACTCAAATAAAAAGCTTGGTGGAGTGGCACATGACTTTTAATCCCAGCATTTGGGAGGCAGAGGATTGATGATAGCCAAGAGTTTGAGGCCACCCTGAGACTACATAGTGAAATCCAGGTCAGCCTGTGCTACGAGAGACCCTACCAAGAAAAACAAAACAAAACAAAACAAAAAAAGGAGAAGAAAAGACAAGCATAAAGTAAAAAAGTTTTAACGGTGAAATTATAGTAACCTTGCAGGTTTTGACTATGTGTTTTCAGGAGATTTATGTGTAGGTTATGCCTTACAAGATATTTTTTGTTAGGTGAAGTCTTCAAATTCTCTTCTTCGATTATAGTTTTCTATAAGTCAAAAAAGCAATGTTGTTTCCTGAAAAGATATTGCTTAACAATAAAACAACACTCAAGTAAACTTTCCCATGTTAATTTACTTAGTTTTTTGTTAATCAATAATTAAGGAAAATAATTGAAACAAATATTAATTTTATCCAGTAATTTCTGAGAAAACACTAAATGAAATTCTGTATTTCCTAGATACAAATAAAAATAACCTCAACTGAAAATAATTCTGTTGAGCAAATATTAATCTACATATTTTGTCCTAAGTGATGATAAAATATTACTTAACCAATTAGGCTCCACTAATGTAATTTTTCATTTATAATAGTGCCTGAAAGACAAATCCTGAAGGAAGTGACTGTCCAGGTCCCACACTTGCTGTTTCTGTGTACAAGTTCATCTACTCTGCTTTGGTTCCTTCTTTGACAGTTGATAATGGGTGGCAAAGATATGTCACTTTTGCTTTAAAGACTTAAGTCAATATACTCAGAAATTCTTGCAGGTCTATGCTTCATTGTTCACAGTAACTGAGTATGAAACCAGCCTTTTATATTCAGCCAAAACTGAACTTATAAAAATATGGTAAATATTTACAATATTTTTTGCTTAAACAAAAAAGAACTAATGTAAACATGCATATTAGGAAAAGGAATGAACTGGAGATTCAAGAAAATAAGCCAACCTAGAAAGATAAATCCTGCATGCTTTAACTCAAATACCAAGTTCAGCTTTAGTTTATATATTTGTGTATCTGTGGGTGTGAGTCATGAAATGAAAGAGAGGTGTGGAAATCTTAAGAGAGGAACAAACAATAAAGGGTAATGGATTTGTTATATAATAGCAGAAATGCAGGCTTCTTGGGGTTGGAAATGGGATTAGCAAAATGGAAGGGGAGATGGGAGAGAGAGATTAATAAAAATTGTAATGATATATATGTATCAAATTATCAAATGAACCCATCACATGCTGTACTAATTTTGAAAAAACATACTCACAAAAATATTCAAAAATATGTTCATGATCTAACCTCTGTATCACATAACTGGTTCCTGATTAGAATAAAAGATATTTACAGATACTATTAAGCTGAAAATGATGAGATGAGGTTAACCTAGATTATCTAAGTAGCCCTATGAATATGCTTTATAATAATAATAAAAAAGAGAAGTAAGCCAGTATGTGCTCACACGAAGGAGGAGGCAATGTGGTTGATAAACACAGCTGGGGCCATAGGACAAGGAATGTTGGCATCTATCAGAAGGTGAAAAAATATTGGAATGGGTCACCCTTGAGCTTATGTATCGAGTGCAGTCCTGACAAAACAGATTTCACCCAGGGGAAATGGTTTCTGCTTTCTGGAGTGCAAAACTGTGAAGTAAATATCTCTGGTTTAAACTATTAGTGAAAATATGTCACATCAGCTAGAGGAAACCAGAGTCAGCAATGAAATTATAAGAAAATGATACACTGTAAAAATTATATTTTCAAGTATTTAAAAATAGATTCTAATAGATTATATTTATTTGTAAGCAGAGAGAGAAAGAGGAGAGAGAGAAAGACAGAGAAAGAGAGAGAGAACACTAATTCTCCTGGAAGAAACCACACCCACCTCTCTCATGCTACTGCAGTCATTAAAAAAAAATTCATATGATATGTTAGACTTGGTGGAATCAGTTAATTTGTCTATTGTTGCAGCTTTATCTGGGGTGAATAGCTGTTTCATCACTCCTACCCAGGAAATGTCACATTAGACTGGAATATTAATAATGAAATATGAGTTGTGATTCAGCTGTGTAAGTGTGAAGAAAGGTAAGGGTGTGTCTCATCATCACAAAAGAGCTTCCAAATAACCACTAATTATGTTCTGTTTGTGTAGTGGTTTAGAAAAGACAAATGATATGTAATCTCAAGTTTTCAGGGTAGTCAAGAGTATGTAATTAAAGGTTACTTAAAAGAGACAAATTTTCCTTAAATAACTAATTACACACACTGAAGTTTCCTAAAATCCTACTAGCACTTTATTACAGCAGCCACAGGATGCCAATATAAACATCCATAACATTTTCATAACACAACTGCAAGTATTAAAGTGAATTGTGTTGACACTTTGGCTTATTTTGAAAATAAAAAATATTATTTAAAATAGATGATACTAGCAAGCAATTGTCATGGTTTGATCCAGGTGTCCCCCACAAACAAATGAATGTGTTCTGGGTAATTGATCCTCAGCTGATGGCAGTTTGGATTTTACAACCTCACTAGAGCTGTGTCATTGGGGAGGGCTTATGGGGGTTATAAGCCAGCTCCCCCTTGCCAGTATTTGGCACACCTTCCTGCCGCTGTTTGCAGTGCTGTGGCAGAGGTGATGTCCACCCCTCTGCTCATGCCATCGTTTTCCCTGCCAGGATGGAGTCTCCCCTCGAGTCTGTAAGCCAAACAAACCGATCCCTCCACAAGCTGCTTTTGTTTGGGTTCTTTCTGTGTAGTAACTAGGAAGCTGACCGCAAAAGCAATTAATCTATGTTATATTATTTTACAGAAATGATAGCTTATTGTTAAAAGCAAATATAAGAATCACACAGCAGGAGTGCAGAGACAGAGAGAGAGAGAGATCCTCAAATAACTCTATACTTTGTGTAAGTTTATATGTTCTAATTTAGCAACAAAATATTTTATTATAATCCAGAATTGAATATACTGGAAATTTGTGTTTTCTTTATTTTTTAAATTTTATTTATTTTTATATATTTATTAGAGAGAGAGAGAGAGAGAGAGAGAGAGAGAGAGAGAGAGAGAGAGAGAGAGAGAACATGCCAAGTCATCTAGGCACTGTAAAGGAACTCCAGACTCATGAGCCACCTTGTGTATCTGGTTTTACTTGGTGTTGTAGACTGCTCTCTAATTGTTTCCCTGAAAGAATCCAATCAAAAGAGGCTGTATTTATTTTGGCTTATTGATTCAAGGGGAAGCTCCACGATGGCAGTGAAAACAATGGCATGAGCAGAGGTTAGACATCCTGGCCAACATGAGGTAGACAACAGCAACAGGAGATTGTGCCAAAAGGTGGCAAGGGGAAGCTGGCTACAACCCCGTAAGCCCATCTCCAACAACACAGCTCCAACAGGGTTCCAATACCAAAACTGCCATCAGCTGGGGTGTAAACATTCTGTACACACTCATTTTGGGGAGACACCTGAATCAAATCATCATATTTGGGTATTGGGTAAATGAACCCTGGTCCTTAGGTTTTACATGCTAAAGCCTTAGCCCCTTTACCATCTCTTCAGTCCGCTAGAATTTTTTATTTTCATTGCAACTCAACCATTTCATCTACTACTACAACTACTTTCACATATATACCTGTTAAAAGAGGAGATAATAAGAATTATACCAAGGTATGTACATCAGTTATCAGTAACTTTCCTGAAGAAAAATCTTACCCAGGTACAGTTAGCTTCATTGGTAAGAATCTTCAAACTTTTTTTTTAATATCCACACCAGTACTTCTCAGCTTCTGTCAGGAAAGGCCCCATTTCCTAGTTCATCTTGTGAGACCAGCATTATATTAAGTATAGATCAATATGGCATAAGGAATAAGGAAAATGTGCATCAGTATGCCTTAAACTGGACAACCTCTATTCAGCCCTGTATTAAGTAGAAATGCAGTAAGCAGCCAGGCATGGCAGCTCAAACCTGCAATACCACTAGTTAGGATGCTGAATTAGGACATTTTCATGGGCTTAAGGCCAGTCTGGGTTACATAGTGAGTTACAGCACAGCCTGGGCTACAGCAAAACTTTGTCTCAAAGAGTATGAAGTTGGGACTGGAAAGATTGTCCAGTGGCTAAAGATGCAGCCCAGGTAAAATTTTCAAGCCATCTTCTTAAGTTGTAAAGTATGCAACCATCTGGAGTGTGTTTGCAGCAGCAAGAGGCCCTGAGTGTGTTCAGAGAAATACAGAGACAAATAATTATTTTAAAATATGTGATGATGATTCAGTGTATGAAAATTTTAAGATAATATACTACACAAATAGAAAGGAGAAATAATGCTTATCACAAATTATTCACAGCAAAAAATGTTAAAAATCACAAACTTTCATGACAAAAACATTCTGAAAAATTGAAATATGAGACCTTTCTCACTAAAAATGTCATTTATGAAACCCTACATTTAATATCTGTCATATATAGTTGTGAGAGACTGAAGTCCTTTCTCTAAGAACTGGAATGAGACAAATTTGCCAAGTTTCACTATAACTTCAGAATTTACTGATAGCTCTCTTCACCAGCCCTATGTAGTAAACTGAATTACATAGTAAAGTAACAGAATTGGAAAGGAAGAGATAGATATTAATATTTCTATGAAGTTACTATATAATAAATCATCTATTTCATCTATTATCTGTCTATCTCTCATCTGTCTTAAATCACCTGTCTAGCTGACTTTCTTGCTGTCCGTGCATCTCCTTCCCATCCATCCATTCATCTATCCACCCATTTCCTAATTGATTCATGCATCCCTGAGTTCACCAAAAAGAATGTTAAAGCCATTAGCTAATGAGTTTGGCAAACTTGCTGGATAAAAACAATCAATTAGTGCCAGAATGGCAATTGGTTATAAACTTTAAATGATTAAAGTAATATATTTCATATTGTATATTTTATTTCAATAAAAGATCAGATTAGTGGAAGGCTATTAAACATATTTGTGGAAAAATTTCAGCATTCTGATTGCAAGAAATACCTTTGTTTTAAGACATGGCATTACAGTAGGCATCGTGTAAATTTCTAGCTTATCTGTTCACATTACATGGTAGTGTTGCCATTTTGCATAAGGTAGAGGACTTAATGTTAATAACTCATATTGAAAACACATTTAACCCAATTTATATCTCCAATCCTATGAAAGTGAACCCCAAATACTAATTATGTTAGAGGGAACAACATGATAGACATTGTGCAATCATTGATCTTGTCCTACTGTCTTGAATATTATCCATTCTTTCTAAAGATTTAAAAAATGTTCATATATTTTCATGTATTATCACTAAAGATAATATGACACAGTTGTCTGCTGTAATCAGAAAAATACTTTGAATCATGTTTACTTAAATATCCATTTACATAACTCTTCTAATGTTATGGACCCCCGATCTGTCCCTAATTCATCTAAAAGATCTCTTAACATCCCATCTCAGGGGTTGCTTCCATAGTCCTATCCTTTATGATAGCCTTGACTGAATTATATTCAAAATGTAAACAGTAGTCCTGTGATATCTGAGCCTTCCATAATATTTATCTTCACAGATCTCTGCCATCTATGAACTCTATCAGCTGGTCCCTCTGTAGGAAATGTTCTAATTCCATTTCCTGATTTCATTCTTTATTAATTTGGCTGTCACAACCTAGCACTGCAATAGTTTCTACAAGTTCACTTGATTTCCTTGTTTTCCTATTCCTATAATTCTTCAGTTCGTACAAACTTTGAGACAATATATTTGGTTTGTTTCCATCACAAAACTTCTGGTAGTTTGTCATCAATGACTTAGTGAAGCAAAACACTATACTTAAACACAAATTTATTCCTTCTCAAGTTTCATCCTTAAGTTGTCATTAAACCAGACACATAGGAATGCACATAAAAATCAATAATTTTGATTCTTTGGTGCCTGTCTGAATGTAGCATCCTATGACATCTCTCTTTGTCTTTTCTGTCACTTCTCGAGTGCCTATTTCCCACTAGTCTCTCACAGCAAATGAAATGACAAGATTCATCTTCTGCAGTTAAAATGGCTACTAATGTAATTCAATTCAGAGAACAAAATTAATGGGACCATACAACAAGGCATTCTGGGGAGAAGAAGACTAGACTGCCAGGATGACCTTGAAAAGAACTCCTAAGGGCTACAAACAGAGACTGGGTTTTCTGTTGTCTCTGTTAGCATGTAGGGCCAGGAAAAGGTTCCTATAAACAGGCTTATGTCATTTGAATTTTTTATGATGTGCACTATGGCTTGGCTTTTAGGAGAAGATGTAAGTAAGGGGACCATCAACTCACCAAAAGCATTTAGTGTCTCTATGAAAATGAGAAAAGAAAAGATTATGAAATATTACCACTTGCTTTTCCTTAGCTTTCTTAGCTTTCTGACATTATTGTACCTTTTCTGAGGAATTCAATAGTTCTGATTCTTTACACTATGCCCCATCCAAATATAAAAGGAACCATAAGTGAACTGGGAGGAATATTTTGTCCTACTAGCAAGAAAAGTTGAGTTAAGATGATTACAAGATTCTCAGGAAGTAAGATATATTTTATATACTCCAAATAAGGCTCAATGTTTTAAGTTGGGGACTATATCTTTAAAAGACAAGATATTCATCAATTGTTTGAATTGCTTGAGATATAAGCTCCTAAAATAATATTTAACTCATACGATCCACGGATGCTAAAATATGACGCACAGAATATCAGCAGCTAGGAAGATGAATTTAATTACAGGTAGGTATAAATGACTTATGCTATTTATAACGTCCTTTATTATGCTAAAATTTAAATAATTGAGTCACTAAACTGTGTGGCACACACTTAATAAGAAGCATATTTCTCTTTTACGTGTGTAACTGAAATGGCTAGAGTAACTTTGAATAGTAGAGTGTAAAAGGTCACAGAAATAACATTAACTTATATTCCACATGTAATGAGTGATATGGAAATCCCATGAAAAGAAAATGTTTTAATAAAGCAACGTCTACTCCACCTTCAGTCAGGAGAATGAGTCTTGTCTAGATTCAACCTTAAATATTACATTCAAATCTAATGGGTGACACAGAGGTCCATGTTCAGCAGAAATGGTGTGAACATGTTTCATTTCTATGATTTCTCCTCCCACAACAGTTTCCTTTTTGATATCTGTTCAGAAGAGATTTGAATTTAAAAATTTTGTAACAGATGTGTATTTTTAAATTATTTTTATTATGAATAATTATATGCATTTTATGAGTAAATCTTGTGAATGTGTCCCCATTTTCCTCCTCTCTGTCCCCTACACACTGGGTCGTTCCTCGGTGCCATACTGGATCTGTCCATAGGATAGGAGGTTATGAACTGCACCAGAGGTAGCCAGTTTTTCTTTCTTTCTGTTTTTTTCTCCCCACCTTGTGTATTGTTGCTGAGGGGTCGAAGTCTCTGGATATTCTCTACCACCATGGCTCCTACAATCTTTCCAACCCCTCTTCTGCTCAGTTCCCTGAGTCATAGTGGTGGGTGTTGAGTCTGCTTTCTTATTGAGATCTTAAGTATCTATGGATCTTTGCCCTGGTTTGTGTTGGGTATCATTGGTGTCTGTCTCCATTGACCTCTCACGGGTTATCAGACTTGCTGTGATGATTGGTCTCCTATTTCTCTCATCACTTTCTCCTATGTTTAATTTGTGCCCTGTGTGAAGGCTAGGTGTGGTTTGTCTCCAGCCAGGATGTCAACCAACATCCAAAGTCTTGTTGGTGAATTGCATTGTCCAGGGCTCTCTCAATGCCTTCTGAAAAATAAGAACAGAATATCCATTGGAGAGTGATATCAGTATAGATTAAATTAGACAACATTGCTATTTTGTTTAGCTCCTAATGGGTGTAGTCTCTCTGCACCATTCTGGTAGTGGGAATTTCCCTTAGGAGCCTGAAATCTTGGTTCCCATAGGATTATGCTGTAGATCCCAGTTCCAGTTAAGGGTTCCTTGTCACTAAGCAGATCTCTTAGCCAATCAATAAGCCATTGATTTTCCTCCTCGTTTTAGTGCCACTATTGCGCAGATGAGCATTTTTTTAAATATCTTTTTTTTTTTTTGCTAGACATGGGTTTCTAACTGGTTTTTCAACTGTCATGAATTCCCTCTGATGGATTGAGGCTCCAATCTGCCACGACTGCTCTGAGCTGCCACCTGTCTACCGTCCAGATCCACTCCCAGACACACCTGGAGGATAAACACAAGAGGAAGACCCTGTTCTGACTCAAATGCTCCTAGCCCAAGCAGGTAGATGGACCACCCTCGCACATTCACCTCCATGAAAACTGTCAAGGGGACAGAAAGATTGTAAGAGCCATGGTGGAGGAGAATATCCAGAGACATTGCTCCTGCCCTTAACAACAACTCACACATACACAACCACACACAGAAAAAAAAATTACTGATTATACATTTCATAACCGGCTACCCCACTGTCTGTTCCAGTAATGCCACAAAAGAGGGCCTCAGTGGGCTGGGGACAGGGAAGAGAGACATGGGGGTACCATCACAAGACTTGCTCATACATATACCTAATAATTAACAATAAATAAGATTTTTTTAAAGGACTCTAGACTACACAGCAAGCTCCAGGCCAGCCTGGATTACACAATGAGTCCCCTATCTCCAAACAACAAACAGAAAGAAATAGAAGGAATTTGAATGAATTTCTTCTTTAAAGAAACAAGTTTGTTAATGTTTGAAGTGTAGTTTTTGTTGTTGTTGTTGTTGTTTTTTAACGTGAAAAGGGCTAGAGAGATGGCTAAGCATCAAGGAGCACTTCCTAGGCAAGCATAATGGCCAGAGTTCAATCCCCAGGATCCACACAAACAGCTGAGTGTGGTCAGGTATGTCTCTTACTCCAGTCTTGTAGGGGACCAGAAGCCCAAGAATCTCATGAAAACAGGCAGGTTCGGGGACCAGTAAGAGACTGGGTCAAGTAAGAAGCTGTGGAAGATGAGTGGAACGGAACAAAACATTCTGCTCCATCCTCCACAGGAGAGAGCACCCTGCTTGCTGCAGGCACATGGGGCCCTCTAAGGACCCATACTCACGTGCACCGCATGACAGCATGCAGATAGATATACACACAAGCAAAACAGAAAGTGTACACTCATTTAAAATCAAATCGTCCCCTTGAAGATCAGTTCCTACATATTCAGTAATCACGTTTGCCCATTTTCAAGTTTCTGACAAATAGTTCTATTTTGCTAATGGTAAACTGAACTTGAAATTTAAGTTCCTTGAGTGAGGAAAATGTGCCACTTATGTCCCCACTAAAGTACTTGGTCAAGTTTTCATGATGTGTATATAATCAAAGTTTATTGAGGGGAATTTAAGTAGCAGAGACTTTCGGCACTTACTAGATACTATGTGGCAGGCATTATGCTAGAAGATGCAGAAACAAAAGAATGGACCTAGAGTGGTGACACTCTCAAAGAAGGATTTAATAAATACTCCTACGCATGTCAGAGTATCTTCTTGGTCTTACAAAATAAAAAGAATAGTGCTGAATTTCTGTTATATGTTTTTATTACAACATATAATTTTATCCTTAGTGATAGCTAAGTAAAAATCTGTTCCAAAATGAAACAAAAGACCTAAAATTTCTGAACCATTAGGAAAACAAAGGGACTATCTCAAGATGGGCCAACCCCAATGTAAAATAGGAATTCAAGAAGACATCACACCAAGAGATCCTCACCAAGAATGACTAGTCCCAATAAGGAAACCTTCACTGGAATCATAGAGGAAACTCCAGACACAGATTCCCATAATGAAACTAAGATAAGCCTATTAAACAGTCTTAATGAGGCTACAAATGAGTGACTGGATGAATAGAGAAAAATGAACTTAATGGTGAGTGGAATAAGCTAAATGAGATATGAACCAATACACAAATGAAATCCAAGTGACAATGAGGACAAACTAGGCAATAAGAATGGAAATCACTAAAGAGATGAAGATTTTGAAGAAAAATGTATAGGATAATAAAAATAAAATAGCTGTTTTAAAGGGCCCCCAAAAAAGCCTCATCAAGAGAATAATAGAACATTCAGAGAACAGAATATCAGAATTCCAGGAAAAGACAGAGCAATTAAACCAGGAGTTCAAACATGATGACAAGTTCAAAAAACATGTATGAGGAGAATATGAGCAAAATGTGGGATACATAAAAAAATCCCAATATCTTTGGCCAAATGAGAGACTATGGCTATCAAAATCAAAATTAATGATGCTTATCATCCTTAACACATATTGAGTTCACTCTCCATTGAGAATCTGTTTCCTCTTTTATAGAAGGCAGCAAGAACTGGAGAAAGTGAAAATCCATCAACATGACAAGAAATGACCGCTGACTACAACCTGTCATGAGATGAGCCACCTCTTGCATATCAGCCACGATCCAGGTGAAACTACAGAAGAATTGGTCAAGTTAAGCAAGCATGGTACTTTCAACACAAGGTTGACAATCTGCATCAGGAAGATTGCTATAGTACCGAGGACACTCAAAATGCATCAAAGCAAAAATCCAGAAGTTGATGAGAGCTAAACAATAAAGTAGACTTATAACACACCATCCAAGGCTCAGGGAACATTGTGGAAGAGGAGGTAGAAAGATTATAAAAGCCAAGAATGGGAGGGAGTTTCCAGAGGTATTACCCTTCCCCACAATGACTGACTGCTGCTCTCACAACTTATAACCCATAACCCAATGGTGAATAGCAGTAACCCTATTGAGGAGGAACCTCAGAATGGGAGCTGGAATGAGGAAAATGGGACCAACACATGATTTGTCTATACCACAAAGTTTCTAATTAATAAAAATTAAAAAAAAATGGGGCTGGAGAGATAGCTCAGAAGTTAAGGCACTTGCCTGAAAAGTTTAATGACCTTAGTTCTATGTTCTATTCCCTAGTAGAGATGTAAAGCCAGATGAAGAATGTGGTGCATACATCTGGAATTCATTTGCAGTTGCTAGAGGCCCTGGGATTCTCTCTCTCTCTCTCTCTCTCTCTCTCTCTCTCTCTCTCTCTCTCTCTCTCTCTCTCTCATCTCCTTACAAATAAATAAATAAATAAAAATTTGATATGTAAATAATTAAAGCTATATAAAATATATGCCACTCTTGAAATCTTGCCTTGTTGGCCAGATGTGAATCTACTATCTAGTGCTGGGTAAGAACTCTAGCTGATTCTGGTTGAATAAATGTTAATGATCTACAATAATCTTTTAGCAACTCTAACTTGCCTGTGTATGTTAGAAACAAATAAATGGTTTGTGCATCTGATTTTTCTTCAGAGCTAGAAGTCTATGCCCACAGTGACCATGCTTCAAAGTTAGTGTACTTTCAGTGTGTGTTGTGTTATATGTTGACTATATGTTAACTTTTGGAGAAGTTGCTATACTCTTTTTCAAAAGGTCTCCAACATAAGTGTTTCAGGCTTAATAATCCTCATTCTAACCAATATTTTTTTCTTATGTCAGTTGTGTGGTAGAAATTAAGTCATACATATTTCATTGTGGATTTGATATTCCTTTCCCAAATAGCAAATTCTGTTGAATAGGTTTTCATGGGCTGTATGGCTTGGAAAATTTCCCAATCAGATACTTTGCCTAGTTTGTAATTATTTTAAGTATAGATTTTAATATTTAGAAAATAATTTCTAGTTATGAAATATGATTACCTCATATTTCCCATAATTGTCTATTCAGTTTATTTGTTTTATTAGCTTCTCAATTTTATATGATTTTAATGAACATTTAGTTGCCCATATACATATATCACAGTGATTGTTTAATGCATGTATGTATTGTGCAATATTAAAATAAATATAAATAACATATTCATTGCCTCAAAAATTTATCTTCTCAATTTATTGATAGTATCTTTTAGAGAACAAATTATTAATGTGAAAAAGTATAATTTATGTTTTGTTACTTATATTTGCTTTTAATGTTATATATGAGGTTTCTATCCAAACCAAGCTGGTTAAGGTTAATACCATTTTTTTCTCAAAAAAGTTTATAGCTTAGCTCCTGAATTAATTTGATCATCTATATGGTGTTAAATTTTGCTTATGAGGTAAAAGTCAAATTTTAATGTTTTTCACATGAATATAAATTTTGAAAAGATCATTTGTATAAAAATCTAATTGTTCATCATTTAATGTCTTATTAATGTCACTTAGCCAGAACTTTACATTTGATTACTGTGATCTTAACTCTTTCATTCTTTGTCTGTCTCTCCGTCGCTGTGTTTTCTCTATCTTTCTGTCTCTCTCTAATACACTTATGTATATTTATGATAGGATTACATTCACTTGATTATTACAGTGCCATTGTAAAATTTGAATTCAGGAAATATGTCTTCATAGTGTTCCTTTGCACGATGATGATGATGATGATGATTAAACTTATTAATTTCTTTTTGTTATTTCAAGGTAGGGTCTTACTCTAGCCCAGGCTGACCTTGAATTCACCATATAGTCTCAGGGTGGCCTCAAAATCAGGGTGGTCCTCCTACCTCTTCCTCCTGAGTTCTGGGATTTAAGGCCTATGCCAACAGTCCTGCCAAGATAGTTTTTAGCTATTTTGGATTCCTTGCATTTCCATGTGACTTTGAACAACTCATCAGTTCCAGTAATAAGGACTTCTCATCAATTCTAGCAATAAACACAGCTGGGGTGTTATATGGCTTAGATACATATTTAGGTATAATTCCTATCTTAAGAATGCTTGGTCTTACCATTCATGTCAATATTTTGCCATTCATAAAAATCTGTGGTTTATTTTCATTTTTTAAAAGTCAGTGTATGATTTAGCACTCCCATCCTGACAATTATTTCCTAAAATTCATTATTTGCTTTGCTAGTTCCCTTCATAATTTCTATTACTATAAATGCATAGATTTCATATATTCTTTCACACATGCTCATATGATCCAGAAAGCCACTGGGGAACCCTGTCTGGGCTGGTGCAGGATCTGGGGAGAGGGTGGGCTTGGGTTCAGGGCAGGCTGGGGTCCGGGGTTTGGATCCCAGCTGGAAAATCAAACCTTTATGGAGAGAGTCCTGGGGAGGCTGCTACTCATCTGCCATCATGCTCCGCCCCTTCCCATTATACATCTTTATTGATATTAATAGACAACTACACTGGAATGACAAATAAATAATGAATTTAATGGATTTGTCTTTTTCACACTTGGATCTATAGAAACTACCACAAAACCGGGAACACTGAAGCAATCCTGACTCTAACCAATCAGAACATGATGTAACTGAAACTAGAACGTAAAAGTGGCAATGCTCTATGACATGACATTGTATTTCTTTATATATGTAGCCTCTTTTCTGTAGCTGTCCATCTCTAATGTGCTATTGAAGCCTTTGGAAGCCCCATTTGGGAGTTGGGAAAATGCTGGTGTGTCATTGCAAAATGCATTGTGTTGTCTCTGCAAATGTCCTTTTTACAAGTTGAATGCCACAATACTGGATGAAATTATTTATCTAATAATTTCCTTCCTTCCTTCCATTCTTCTGTTTTTACTTCCTCTCTCCCTCCTTCCTCCTTTTCTCTCATCTTTCTCTCTCTCATCTTTCTTTCTCCTTTCTTCCTTTCTTCTTTCTTTCTTTCTTTCTTTCTTTCTTTCTTTCTTTCTTTCTTTCTTTCTTTCTTTCTTTCTTTCTTTCTTCATTCTTCTTTCTTCTTTCTGTCAAATACAAATAGTATCTCTTTATCATGTGCAGCAGTTTTTAGAAGTATGTAACACTGATACCTGAGTGAATCTCCCTCAACAACATGTGGATTGCCTCGAAAAGTTGTCACTTTTGTGGTGAGACCACTCTACCTTGATTGTCCTAGAACTTTTCAAGAATACAATGTATAGTTGACAGTAGTCACCATGTATATAATATGTAATAAGATTCCTGACCAATTCCTCATATTTCAGTGAAATATTATATTAATAGATAAACATCTCCTAGCACTCCCATTACAGTTTCAGTCAACTTTATACCTCTATGAGTTGTATTCTGTTATACTATATCTATATCTATATCTATCTATCTATCTATCTATCTATCTATCTATTTATCTATCTATCTATCTATCTATCTATCTATCTATCTATATATATGCATGTATGATGCATATAGCGCTACCACACAGCAAGGTTTCTACTGGGGGAATTTACACTGAAGCCTCATTGTTTCAGCACAGAGACATCTGCTCAGCCATGTTTGTAGCAGATCAATTCATAATAGCTAACAATTTGAATCAACCCAAATGCCCATCACTGGATAAATGGATATCAAAGTTGTGGTACATATACACCATGGAATTCTACTCTGCAGTAATGAAAAATGACATAATTAAATTTGAAGAAAAGTGGATGGACTTGGAAGAGATCATACTTACTGAACTCGCACAAGCATAGAGAGAGACACATGGCACATATTCTCCCTCATTTGCAGTTCCTAATCAGATTAAGTTTGAATAGTAAATACAACTGATATGCAAATCCAAATATTTACAAAGGGGATGGGAGGAATTGGGATGAGGGGTGGAGGGAATGGGAGGGCTGGGGAGATATGCACTAATCTAAACCTATAATGAGTCAATATCATAGAATCATTACTTTGGACAGTAAGCTCTTCAGGAATCTGGGGAATTGTCTGGTAATAAGGGTCCTGAAGAGGGTTGGAAGAAGCCTAATCTTAAGAAAATTGGCTCTGGACTGAATCTCCCTGTCTCAGTAATTGAGGTCGCCCAAACCAGACAGACTTATGCCAAAGCTCTTGCATACCCTCCCCAGGCAAAAGATAAGACCCTATTGCTAAAGGTACTACAGAGTGCTGTCCCAAAACTCCTAGAGACCCTGCTGGATCCTAAGAGGAATCCAGATGCTAGCCTCTAAATTGCTAGAAGGCACTGCATGAAATTACAGGGCAAATTGGCCAATGATATTCCCAGATAGCAGGGAAGACTGATCTACATCACTGTTTGATGGCCTAAGAATGCAAAGGACACTGCTATATGGCAGAGACAAGCAAGTCAAGAAGTACTCACCTATGTAATAGTGGATCTAGTACGTGAGTAATCCTGATTACCTAAGATATCTGCCCAGGCTTCGTGGCAAGGAACTCTTCCCTAGAACTGAGATCCAAGGCAAACTCTTATGGAGACCAAGAAGTTGGACTGCAAGGGGAATCCCCACTAACCATAGGCTTACACAGAGGCCACACCCATTAGAATCTTGCCAAATTAATAATGGTTATCATTTAACCTATACTGATCTTACTCTTTGTTGGAGATTCTGTTTGTATTTTTCAGATGGCAGCGAGAAATGTGGACAACTCAATTCCAAAAGCAGAACCTATGGTTGACACCTAGACAGAAGCCTAAACACTTCTACCTTTTCATCTAGGGCCCAAACAAAACCTTTGAGGAAGTCAGGAGATGAGCAACAGAGCTACCTCCAAAGCAAATCAGATAACCTATGAAACGGTAATAGAGACAGACAGCAAGGATACCCAACACATTTCAAAGAAGAAATCCAGGGACTCTTAAGAGCTCAATAGTGAAGCAGATTTAAAACCAAGCAACCATGATACAGGGACATTTGTGGAAAAGTATTCAGAAAAAGATTGTGAGAAATATTGTGGGGGATAATATCCAGAGACATTGGCCACTGAACAACAGCACAAAGAATACTGGCTACTGCTTGTATAATTCCTAACCTTCCATCCCATGGACCATTCCAGCAATCCCATTGAGGATGGCCTTGATGGGTTGTGGGCAGGGAGAAGGGAAATGGGGATACCAACACAAGACTTGTTCATAAAGTGTTTCTCATTATTAACACTAAATAAATTTTTAAATGTTATGGAAAATAAACAAAAGTAAGAGAGCTTATCCTTTCCAATGCCCAAAGAGAAAACAAGGCACTGCACTGCTAATACAGAATTAATGTCGTACAGGTATCTATGAACGTGTGAATGAATAAATAAATCAAAAAGAAATATGGCTGTGGTTGTAAACATTTAACAGATTAAATGACTAACTGTAAAAGGTTAATATAAGAAGAGATGTATAGAAGAGATATATAAAGGTAATTAAGAGCATTATGTAAAATGTGTATTTGAATTATAAATTTTTGTCATTTTAATTTACATACAAACACTAGAGTCTAGGAAAGGTGAGGAGAAAGGTGATATGAGAATAGTTGCATAATTGGTGTCAAATAGAGGTAATTAGATAAAATAGGTTTTATTAGTATAGAGCGCAGTGGGACAGTGGCAGTTCACATTTAATTATTATATATTTTATAAACAAATAGAAGAAAGGAGTTCAAAGTTTCCAAATACAAATAATGAAGAGGAGATAAATATATGAAATCCCAACTCATAATAATTTGCATTACTATGAATTATTGAGCAGCGCATATTATAAGCCCATACTAAATATAATATGTTCCATAAGTATGCATAGTTAAAGTAATTAACAAAGTGATCTGACAAAATACCAAATTATTTCTACATTTGGTATAACAAAATATTTATGCAAGAAATCTTTGATTAAAATAGCCTTCCAGGGCTGAAGAAATGGCTTAGCGGTTAAGGTGCTTGCCTGAAACGCATTAGGACAGGAGTTCGATTCCCCAGTGCCCATATAAAGCCAGATGCACAACAGGGTGCATGTGTCTGGAGTTCATTTGCAGTGGATGAAGGTCTTGGTGTGCTCTCTCTCTCTCTCACTCTCTCTTTCTCATAAATAAATAAAATATTAAAAAAATAAAATAGCCTCCCATATTTCCAAAGTAGTACTGAAGAATTTTCAGGGATACTACATCAATCAATGCTAAGATATCTGACATACTTATTGCTATTACTGTTTTAAAGTATAAAAAAAAAGTTAGCTCAGAAAAAACTAATAACTTCCTCTAAGTAAAATAGATTGAAACTGGAATAGTTAAAATCAAATCCAAGCATCCTCACAAACTCTTATCTGGGTCATAGATTAGTATAACATAAATGCATTTTGATTTTAAATTCTCATTTTAAATTAGATCTCAGTATATAAATTGATATTATAAGGCGTACACTTGAATTTCTATTGAAAATTCAGTAAATTACATTGTTAGATGCATGATTGTTTCAAAACTTATGTTGGTGAAAACATAATAATAAATACAGCTTTCACAAAAATTCAAGGAAAGTAGTCAGTAAGATTTTGAATTTGATTTGTGTCTGCTCCCAAAAGCTGTTTTATATAGAAATTTGTTCCTTTAGCAGTGTATATTTCAGATGGTGGAATATTTGTGATATTGAATTATTATATTGATTAAAGCAACCCAAAATTGTCTAAAAGGAAAGTTAATCAAGTTATGATATAGTTTAATTTAAATAAGAAAACAAACCAAGCACTTAGTCTAGACTAAAACAAAAATATGGAATACTGATATTTAATTTAGTAATATAACCTTTAATGTAACATAAACATAAGCAGATAATTATAGGTCAGTAATTTTATTCAGTTATTCCAAAAATCATATTTCAACATTCCTGTCCTTTCATTCTATTACTAGCTAGAGTTTAATGAGCATAGAGCAATGTCATTATGCACTAGTGCAAATCTAAATCAATATATGTTCTGCAGTTCTTTGTAAAAAATAAATGAGGTGTATTTATATTAAGCCATATAAGTTTTAATAAAATAATAAGCAATTTTATAGTATGTGGAAAATATTTCCATTTTGTTTCTATGTTTTTGTTTTGTTTGATATAGGATCATTTGTAGTACAGACTATTTTCAAACACACTATGTATCTAACGATTATGTTAAAATTTTAATTCTGCCTCCATTTTCTACTTCTAGAATTATAGGTAGGGGCCAATATGTTCAGTCAGAAAGTATTTCATTATTTAAATTGATGTTATTATATCTAATAAATTTAACCATAATATAGGTTAATATACCATACCAAAATTAAATCACATAAGTGTATATGAGACTAAGACATATAAATAATACAGAGAATGATATAAAATGGAAATCAATAGCTATCTTGATGATAAATTAACCAGGGAATCTTGATGTTCTTACTTTAGGTGCAATATACGCAACTCTCACGTTATACCATTGTCTATGTTAATTTTTGGTGCTAAGACAAAATATGTGAACTAATAAACCCAAAGGAAAAAAGATTTACTTTGACTCCCAGTTCCAGAGGTTTTAGTCATTGGTGGCCTGGCCACATTGTCTCCAGAATGGGACAAGGTAAAAGAGGGTGGCAGAGGAGAACTCCTTTCCCCTCAAGGAAACCAGAAAGAAAGACAATCATAATAGCAAGAGTGAGATCATGTGTAGGAGATTTCCTTGTTGCTTACCTCAAGAAAAAAAAAAAAAAAAGAATAGGTATCAAGACGAATGCCAAGTAAAAGTTCCTAGAAGGAGACCCTAGGAGGAAAATCTGGGTGATTCATGTCACAACATGGATCACATGTTTTTATAAATTGGGATGAGCCTCAATGCCTAGTTTAGATGAATATGAAAAACACTGATTAGATGATGGTCCAGGAGGAGAGGACAGGTTATTATAGGAACCACCAATGGGAAAATCTTCATAATTTAAACAAATTAAAATCATAAATTTTGAAGGGTCCTTTGAATGGTGTTAATTCATGTATTTAATGTATAAAATTCAAGTGCATAATATACCACTAAAGTATACATATTTATAAAGCAGTTTAAAATAAGGTTTTTACTCTCTCTGTTAGTTAACTATTCACTAATTCACACTACAGATCCAGGTGAGTATGAGCTTTTTGGCAGGAAAAACAAGAAAATATATTCAATATAATTCAATATCATTGAAAATTTACAGATGAATGAACTAGCATATATTATAGTTAAAGCTTTTTTTGAAAATATTTACAAAGAGAAAGTTTTGCAGCCACAGAAATTAAAATTTATGACTTAAATATGGTACAAATCAAGGATACAGGAGGAAACTCATATTCTTAATGGAATTAAACATTACTGTGTATATTGTTAAAATTATTATTCCTTTTTCTATTATATTAGTATGGATGCCTAAATAATGTGGCTGTGCTTTGCTTATTTTAAAAAGTGATTAGATATAATTACATTGCCTAGATTATTTTGAGTGTTGTCTCATTCATTTCACATTTGCAAGAAGCCTTCCTTTTTTATATCCATTTATACTTTTCATCTTCTTGTGGCCTTTACTAAATACATATAAATATTTATTTTTGGTTCTACGTATATTAGTCATAACTTTTGTTTGGATGTGTTGATAGTATATGGGAGAACAGATTCCGTCTTCCAGTGACCATGGACCTCTGGGCTGTGACCTTGAGTGCTTCTCAAACTCCCTAAACTTAGGAGATTCAGAAGGGCTAGAAAGACTGAGAGCTGAGAATTTCTCTTAATATTCACCAAATTTTGACATTTTTTTCTTTGTAGAAAAAATACTATAAAATGCTCTGATAATATCTTTAAATGGCTCTTTTCCATGACCATATTTTATAGTAGCTAATGTACCTGCTTCTTGCTGAAAGGATAAGGGAACTGCTCACAACTTCGGCCTTAGAATGGGATAAAACCCTTAAGGTCAAACTCACTATAGTGACTCCAGGACTGAAATGTGAGGCTTTGTTTTTCCTCTCAGAACCTACATAAAAAGCTGCCTACAACGTGTCAGCTACCATCCCTGCCAGACCTGCCTCAATGTCTCCTTCTGCTGGTAAACTGTCGTGCTCTGTTTTTGAAATCTCTACAAGTTGCAAAAGCTCAAAGTTCTAACCCCATAATGTATATAAGGAAAATAATGATTATCAGTTTTTAGAGTATTTTTTTCTTGATAGAAAGTTTGGGATGATGGGGTTGGGGAGATGGCTCAGCCATTAAAAGCACTTGCTTGCAAAGCCTGCTGGCCAGTGTTATATCCCTCAATGCCCATGAAAAGCCAGAGGTACAATGTGGCATATGCTTCTGTAGTTCATTTGCAGCAGCAAGAAGTCCTGGCATGCCTTTACCCTGTATCTCTGCCTGTCTGTCAGTCTTTTAAGTAAATATATGACTGAATGAATAAATAAATAATATTAAAGAAAGATGGTGATTATGTCTTTTAAAGTCTTCTAAAATCTTTTAAACTCTTTATAAGTACAGGATGCCCTTACATACTACAAGGGTGTCATAATCTAAAGTGGTTTAAAGACATTAATATATTTGTAAGATCAAAACTTTAAGCAAAATGTGTACCTTGAAGTAAATAATAGTAAAGACCACATTTGGCAATATGAGTGCAGCACTTACATATTAGCTTATAAGATAAAAAATTATGTTCATAGCTATGAAATAATAATTTTTATATTTTCTCCTTAAAGCTATTATCACCACAGCAGGTGTGTCAAATAAGAAATATTTTTCCTCCTATGGCAATATTTTGGAGGTTGATGAGATATAAATCCTATCCATATGAACCTGTCTACTTTTGGACAAAGAGAGTCAGCATCTTCCTTCTCATTTTCAGATAGAACTATTTACAACACTTGAACTTTAAGATGAAAGTATGATGCACACCAATCAGTAATGCACATGGAACAATGTACTGTAAGCCTGGGACCTCTAGGTATAAAAGAAACTATGCATTGTGTGAATGCATAAAATTATATCAATGCATGATATTATAATGATATGGTACTGGAAAAATACAGTAAACGCATGAATTTTATGAGGGCTGTAAGATAGCAAAGAAGGAAAATAAGTAAGGCACTATAATCTATCAAGATTCTTTTGAGGATGAAGGGTAGGATTGAGATGCCACTGAGGGAGGGCAGCATCAGAAATGACTGGACCTGGAGGAATTTTGAAGGACCTTTTCTCATGAACATATAAAATACAAGTCTTCTTATGGCATGTGCATTGTCATCATTCATTTTTCAGTTGTGAAATTTCACTTATTTGAGATTTCTTTTAGTTTTCAGCATAATATATTGTCAGTTTGGCGGCTTTTCAGTTGGTCCTCTTTTGCATTTCACTATGAAAAAATTCTATGATTATAATAATAGATTCACAGGAAATCCTATAAGTTTTAGGAAATGTAATGATTACCCTTGTCATTTATATTTACTGGCTAACTATATTTGAAGGCTAGAGTGTCTTTAAGATTCTTTTTGTTAAAATGAGGCCTGGAGAAGTAGCTCAGTGTTTAAAGGCATTTGCTTGAAAAGCCTGAAGGACCTGATTTCAATTCTCTGTTACCTACTTAAAGCTAGATGAACATTGTCTAAAAATAATGAAAATCAGAGTATACAGTATTAATATATAGTAATACAGTGTTACATATACTATACGTTTATATAGTAATCATACTGATGCTTTTGATTCAAATTTAAATTTGTTTTCCTGAGTGATATCAGAAATGTGGCAAAATTGAAGGTCCCAGACCTCAGTTTCCCAAAGAAACCTCATATAGCAAAAAATCTGTGGGCTGAAAAGTCTTTAGGGGAACTCCAGAAACTAATTATTTCTCACAGTACCGCAGGCACCTTCAAAGACTTATTTAAAGGAATCCTAGAGGCTATTACATCTGAACTGTGCCAGTCCATCTGCTAAGCTAGCCCGGCTTGCAATCAGAAAGAAAGGAACAATTTATGGCTATTTTCTGAGGAGGAAAAGAGCAAAAGAAATGTTTATAACATTCTATTTTACAGGATAGGGATTGAGGTGCTGACTTTTTCTGAGTCTCAAGTATTTTATCTGACTCAGAGCAATGATGGGAAAATGACATTTCCTGGAAATCTGAGTCTGAGTGTCAAAAAAGAGCATGAAAAGCTTCATGTAGCACGAGAGAAGCCACAGTTCTGCAGTCAGACACCACAGGGTAGAGTAGATAACAATATTCCTCCAAAGCATCTTGCAAACCTGTCTAATTCAGCAATGACGTTCCACGTCCAGAGGAGAAACATTCTCATAGCACAAGTTAAAGGCTCCTTGATTTCTACCTGACTATCTCTCTGCTTGGATTTATGATTGGGGGCCAGACTTTTCCTTCAGTTTTGGAACTTCCCCTGGATCTCTTATTTCAATAAATACTTTCCTCCCCAAATTTTGCCTTGTTTGCAGATTCATCCCAACAGCATGTTGCTGACTACAACATCCACCATGGCTCACGGAATTTTTCAGGAGTGGAAAGATTATATGATGGGGGGAATACCCAGAGGCATTGCTCCCATTCCCCCCAAAAATGTCTACTAATTTCATAATTCATTGCTGTCAATCTCATGAATAACCACACTGATGAGGGCCACAGTGGATTGGGGGCAGGGTGGAGGGAAATGGGGGTACCAACACAAGACTTGTTCACACAGAGTTTCTATTTATTAAAAAATGAATACTTTAAAAATACTAAGGAAGTTTAAACAGGCTCAGAAAGAAAAACACCACATGTTCTGTCTCATATTCAGTTCCTAACATGGATCAACTTGATTTGATTGTAAGCATTTGTATGTATCAAGAAAATTGACATGGAACTATCATGAAGCTAAGAGAAAAGGGAAAAAAGGGGTGAAGGAGAGGAGGGAGGAGCGATCACTCAATAAGCAAGACAAGAGACAGAAAGAAAGAAAGGGAAAAGAGAAAAGAGAAGAGATGGAGAAAGAAAGAAAGAAAGAAAGAAAGAAAGAAAGAAAGAAAGAAAGAAAGAAAGAAAGAAAGAAAGAAAGAAAGAAAGAAAGAAAAAGAAAGGGAGAATACAGGAAGTGGAAGGGAAATATGTGGAAGCAAGGGAGAATTACACAAAACAAATAACAACATGAATAAGTACCATAGAAACCTTCCTAATTCCTAGCATTATGCAAATAATAATCTTCAGTAAGTGTTGGCAGATTATCAGACAGAAGTGCCCATTAGAATGTGGAGAAAGATTGACTCTGAAACTCTGGGCTTCAGCTGCTAAATCTTGGCCAGAATTGCATTAACTCCTAGAGTTATCTGTTGGTCAGGGAGACCCATTTGGTCCCTATAATAATAAAATAATTCAGACCATTGTCCAAGTATATGTTTAATAGCCAAAATAAAAGGTACAATTCTATTACTGAAGACACCACAGCCTGTGGTGACAGAATATCAACAGACCATGCTGGAAATCAGAGGGAAACCAGTTGTCTCCTGGCTAAACCTCAAAGCACAGGAAACTGCTATGGGAGCTGTTGGGAGATAATGGTTACCAATACTGTGAATAAGCAAGAGATCCTGCAAGGTACAATTCAACCAGTCCAGCAAAAAGTACACAGCTGGGCAATAGTGTCACACAGCCCATACAGGTAACCAACTGTACTCAGACATGAGACCTGATCAGTGGTAGAGAACTTTTACCTGCTGGTAACCAAGTCAGCATCCCAAGGGCAGCAAACTCATAGACTCTGGGGATAACCTCCAATACTCTTTGGCTAAGGCTGGTAACTTATCTTCATATGTATTCACATGTCCTTTTTCTCTTCTGCTACACTTGTTTAGGTTAATTTATCCCAAATTAATACTATTATAGGTTTAATTGTGGCTGCAGGTGCTAGTGGGGTGGACAGTGATTGTGGGAATGGGTGAAACACATGGTATCAAAGAGTGAATATGAGAAAATTACAATATGCATGTGTATGGAAGTATATTGGGAGTCATTATTCTGTATATTTACTAAAACCTTTAATAAAATTAAAAATAAAACATGTTAATTTCATCATTTTTAATATATTACAGCTTAACATTACCTTAGAACATGTTCAGGGGATTTTTTTTAAAGCAAACATCTAACACAGTTCATATGTCTCCATATAATTTTATGGCTTTTTAAAAAAGAATTTTATCACATTTTAAAATAATATTCCAAATATTTTGATGTAGATAGTGAAATTAGTCATGAACTTTAATCAGGTTGTTAGTCTTGAACTTTAATCAGGTTGTTGATACTTGGAATTTTTCTTGACCTAACCTATTATTAAGCATAATGTTTCTAATAGGTGTTCCTATTTTGAAAATTTATAATATGTGCATAAATGAATGTTAGTTATGTGATGAAGAGAGCTGTGAATCACTGAGGGATTCTTTACAAGTTTCAATAATCAAGAGTGGACTGCTGCTACTAGAACATGACCCAACTCTTGAATCTCTCAACAGTTATGACAGGAAACCTCCACCTCTAATGGGGAACTAGGGCATGTCCTAAACTAGATAACTTATATTGTATGTTTAACACATATTTGTTTCTTATGTTCATTTTATTTTTTATTTTGCTGACTTCTTAAAATATGAAGGTAATGTCATTTGATAATAATCCCTTCCCAATAACTTTATTGTCACTCACCCTTCCGAAACCACTTCACTGAATATCTTTCCAAGAACTTCTTATATTTACATGACTTAAAAAAACAACTTTTTCTTTCATCATTCATGTCAAAGTATTCATGAGCTCACTTTTAGGAAGGTCTTGTGGAGGTAGTGACAACCACTATGTGGACACATTGCAATGATCACTTTTGTCTGAGAGATTATGTACCAAATGGCTCCTCCCCTCATCCTGCCTTTACTGTTACCATCCACTCTTGTTTAGTGTTACCTGCATACTGGAGAGGATGTTTTAGGTGTATCGATTAGCAAGGAGCACTCTCAACCTTTACTTATTATCAGTAGAGTGGAAAGTTGTAATTATCCCCAGTAGACATTGTTGTCTGCAGAAGGAAGCTTTGCTGATCAAAAGTGCAATCAACACCCATTTGTGAAGAGTAACATATAAATATTTAGAGTGCCAACTGATGGGCAGAGAATACTCCTTAAGTCAGTCATGTCTGTGGCTTCCCTCTCCTCTAATATTTATGACCTGTAAAACTCTTGATTTGGTAAATTTCAGTTTCCTACATGTATTCTCTCCCAAGGAGTGGATGTGAGATGCAATCAGAGAGCAATTTTCTTTATCAATCTTAAACTGTTTCTCTTTCTAGATAAGTGGATTATAATGTAGATGATAGAACATAAGATAGATGAGTCCAGAAAACACAGGATAGATCAATGATAGATAATAGATAATAAACAGATTTTAGGTAGATGATAATGATGATAGATATATGATATATAGATAAATGATAATTCCTCCAAACCATTATTATTTTCATTATTTTCTCTAGGTTCTTTCCCCACTAATATTTTCAGTAATTCTCTGTATAGGTATCTTATGCAATATGAAAAATCATTCCGTCATTGATTAAAGAATTTTTGAACATTCAACTATACACCATATATAACTATTTGATGACTAATTATCAACAGTCATAAATTGCTAATGTATTGTCATTTTTTCATAAATGTGAAACTGAAATAATAGGCAAATATATTTACTTCTTTAATGTCTTAAAAAAACAACTTAACTTAAAAGGAAAATTAACTGTATGCCATTAGCTTTTTTAATATAGTTCTATTACCTTAGGCTTTTAAAGATTATTTATTTTCTCATTTATATAATGACTTCTTAGAAATGTCTAGTCACTTTTCAAAAGTATATTTTGTCAATAATTATTCTTTATTTTATTCTTTTTTGCTGTGTGTGTGTGTGTGTATGTTTGTCCATGTGTGTGTTTGTGTGTGTCCACAAATGGAGGCCAGATATAGATTTCAGGTCATTAGTTGTATGTCTTTCTTTCCTGTTTAGTGGCTCTTGACCTTATTCTTTGAGACAGAGTCACTATTTTACTTTTAAAATTACTTTTTTTATTTTTAAAAACTCATTCATTGTCAATAATTAGATGCATTGCTGAACAAGTCTTGTGATGATACCCCCATTTCCCTCCTCCCTTCTCCCAACCACCAGCTAACGGCCTCTTCAGTGGGATTGCTGGAATGATGCATGGGATGGGCCTAATGAATTGTACAAGCAGTAGCCAGTATTTTTTGGATGTTGTTGTTCGGGGTGGGGGAGTAATTTCTCTGGATATTCTCCCCACAATGGCTCTTACAATCTTTCTGCAACCTGGGTCATGGTGGATGAGTTTTGAGTGTGCTTTACTGTTAATATCTTAAGAGTCTCTGGATTTCTGCTTTGGGCTATGTTGGGTATCTTTGATGTCTGTCTCCATTACTCATTCATAGATTATCTAACTTGTTGCGGAGGTAGCTCTCTTGCTCTTCTAGCCACTTTCTCAAAGGTTTCCTTTGGGGCCTAGATGAGTTAGGTTTCTTATTGAATTAGTGCTCACAGATTCTTCTAGACAAGCTGTCCAGTTAACCTCAGATATTCCTTATCTCTGCTTCTCCAGTGCTGAGATTATACTCCTGTCTCATGATACCCAGCATTTTATGTTGATGCTGAACACTGCAATCTATGTCCTCATGCTTCTGGTGCCACCAGCACTTTACCATCTCCCCAGATCTGATAAGTGATTCTTAAATAATGAGTTTTGATTCAGGGACATTGGGGATGGCTTAGTGGTGAAATGAGCATGCTTTTGAGGTCTACCTGTCCGGCATATATCCCCTAGCCACCACATAAAGCTAACTCATTCAAAGCAGCTAGGTTCTCTGGCATGTCAAAAGATACACAACGTCTAAATCAATGAATGAATTAATTAAAACAGAATATTTTTTCAAGCATTATACCTAAAAAATTATTGAATTGGATTTGTGAAAACTTATAACTAGAAGTCCACTATTTTTAAGAACTACACTAATATGAAAAAATGTTGTTTTTTATATAAATATTAAACAATTAATTTCATTTAATGGTGGTACAATGGAACAACAATTTCATCATTTCATTGAATACCTTGAAAATAGGACATTCTCTGTACTTAACAATATGTAGTCAACTGTTATAACTAACTTTGGACTTAATATAACTATGCAGATGCTTATTCTTGTCATGGCAATGGGATAATGGTGCTTGAAGTTTTGCAAATGCAACATACACTGTCATGAACAACCCTTTGTTTAGTTACTTAAATATTGAAATATAACTTTTTTCATTGCATAATATTTTTGTATACAACAAGAACACCTGAAAAATGAGCAGAATGTTGAAATTCTTTTCCTGAAACAGAAGAATGTGCAATATATTGGAGAAAGTATCATGGGCTTACTAAACAAATTATATTTTCTGAGTGTTTAGCTTTGATGATGAGATGAAAAGCGGTCAGGATAGGTTATCCAGTTTGTAGAGAGTGGAAACAAGAATACAAAAAAGCAAAAAAAAAATATTTAAAAAAATAAAGATCAACGTGACATTCCAAGCATGCTTAAATTATTGGTCAAATATACTAATGTTGACCAACTCTGCTGAGGGAAAGAAAAAAGATCTGTTGTTCCTAAGAGCATTATTTGAGCATCTCTATTTGTTTCAAAAACTTATTACAGAACACAAGCTGTTGTGATTTCTTGGAGAGTTTCCTCTTTGGTCCTGCCTGTTTGGTGCTCTCTGTGCTTCCAAGATCTGAATGGGACTCTCTTTTGAAGGAATGGGGAAATTTTCTTCAGTAATTTTCTTGAATACGATCTTTATGCCTTTGGCTGAAATTTCTTCCTCTTGTGGTATCACCATAATGCTGAGGTTTGGTCGCTTAAGAGTGTGCCAAAATTCCCTCATAGTTTTGCATGTTTTTTTTTTTGCATGTTTTTTTTTAACTTATCCAAGTTTTTGTTATCCCGATATATTTCGTCTGCTTTGTCATTCAAATCTGTGGTTCTATCTACCAGGTTATGAACTCTGCTAGCAAGGAATTTAGAGACATTTTTAATATCTCCATTTGATTTTGGTTTCGCAATATACCTTTTTGCTTTGTCTCCATCTCTGTTGAGTTGCATTTTCATTTCAAAGTTTGACTTAATGCTTCCTGGTAATTATTCTTGTATTTGATTTTCCTCATTTGGTTTAGCCAGCTCATTCTTCAACTCCTCAGAATGCTGGTTTTCCTTTAGCTCATTTACTGTTCTACCAAAGTCTGCTTTTCCTCAATCGTGTTAAGCCTGGTGGTGAAGCTTTTGAGCTGATTCTGCACATTTCCACTTAATGGTCAATTTTTACTTCTATTTCTATTAATAATATGGGTATAGACTCCATGCAGAGATGTCCTTCACATGTTTTTATCTTCTCCTGGGCTTGAGTCTATGCTCTTTCTGTGACATTTTCATTGGTGACTTCCAAAGAGGGGCTAGGTAAACTTGGTATGGGACACTCCACTTGTGTGCTCTTTGAGCATTGTGACATGCCCATTTCCACATGAGAGATTGATTTTTCACAAGTCCTCAGCAGGGGTGGGGCCTATGCACTAGTTTTTTTAGGGGGAGGACTGGTGAGGTTGTGGCACAAACTCTGTTCCTCTGGTGCCAGACAGTGTGTGTGTTTGTTGGGTGGGGGGAGCTTAAACCTTTAGAAGCAACAGATTGTGAGTTCTTAGACTTAGTTAACTTCATATTTTACAGAAAACATATATAAAATCAATCATAAAAATCTGTATGAAATAAAAATACTACATAAGACCACAAACACTTTGAACACTTTGAATAGGTTGCACTTATGAAAGCGAAGGACTAGACCATGGATCTCAAGAAGTATTATAAATTGCCATAAGTAGCGAAATACAAGGCAAAGTCAGAAAAAACCCAAAAGTCACTATTCATATAGGTGGGCATTCACAGTGGCAAACAAGAGAGGCTCCTATCAAACAAGGTGGAAGGCCAGGACTGATATACCAGGGTTCTCTCCTGATGTCCACATATGCTGGCCATTTCACATATGTGCTCACAAAAGAAGAAAGAGAAAAAGAGAGAGAGTGTGTGTCATATATAAAGCATATATCATATTATATTTAATGGTTTCATATTAACTCGGAAATGTTGACATATAATAAACTGAAAGTTGATACTCATTGATGATCCCAGGATCTAAAACTTTACTAGCATTTTATTCCTTTTGATATTTTGATGTGATCTTTGCAGAATATAGTTTACTTTTGAATGTACCTGCATAAGTATTCTATTTAAAATAAAATGATGTTTTATGTGTGAATATATCTTATACATGAAATAAAAATTTAATTTATCTTTAAAATAAGCCAAGTGATTCATTTGAAATGCTAATAAAAATAAATATAGTAGAAGTAGTCCCAATGGCAATCAGGCAAAATAAAACATGGTGAAAAAAACAAGGATTATATTTACATAATGCAACCAAACTAACTTGGGTTTTTTTCTGATGTTTTGCCATTTAAAGAAAGGCACTTAATGAGATAATATGTCATATATTGCCTGTGTGTAACCAATGTATATTATGTTTTGTGGATTGGTTTGATAATGTGTTTTAAATGGTGTCAGAAAAAAATTAGGCATTGTTTTTGAACTTATTTTTTAATGACTTATTATTATTATTCTCTATACCACTGGATGTCATTGTCACAAAAGGATTCCATGAAGGTACAGATCCAGGGGAATTTCCATAATGGCAAAAGAGGCTGGCCCCCATTCACAGGTCCAAGCAGAGAGAGAAACCCATTACCAGCACCACACAGAGACACAGACACACACACAGACACACACACACCACACACACACACACACACACACACAGACACACACACACACACACACACACACACATACACACACACCAGCAAAATAGTAGTGAGCTCCCCACATCTCAGACTGCTCTTTTGATATCTATGGCTGAAGTTCTAGATCCAGCCCCAGAAACACCTTAGAAACACCTTCATTTAAAATTCAGCAAGATATACAGAAGTAAATTTGAGACCATAACAACTAATAGGAAAAATGTTTAAAATTGCTGTTTATAATGGGCTGAATAAATACAATAGAAACTTAAAGAACAGTAGATTTTCTACAAAGAATTATGTAAATGATGAGGAAAGGCAAAGTTTCTCCTGGTTAGAAATCTAATAAACACATATTTGTAGATGTAGAGATTATCATTATCTGCGGCGCGCTCCTCGACCAGTGAGAAGGAACGGCCACCACTCGAAGATCCTTCCCAGATCACACTTTAATGGAGAGCCTTTGATTGAAGGGGGGGCAGGAAGCGAAGGGGGCTAGGATCAGGAGATCAAGCATGCGCAAAAGCTTATGACCTCCTTGCTAACAAAGTTGACCTTTTAGCTAACAAAGTAGTCTTCCATCCAAGCATTGCCTAATCCCAAATGCTAGGATTAAAGGCGTGCGCCACCACGCCCGGCTCCCTGCAGTGGGATTAAAGGCTTGCGCCACCACACCCGCTCCCTGCAATTACCCTTTCAAGAAACAATGAAAAACTTTATTTATTTATTTATTTATTTATTTATTTATTTATTTATTTATTTATTTATTTATTTAAAATTTTATTTTTAGGTGCAGATGTTGCTCAGGATAGCAAGATGCAACATTGGCTGAGTAGCTATTTTCATGTGTGGAAAGGCTCTTCTAATAAGTAAAACCCCAGGTGTGTTTGATAAGAAACAGGCATTATTATGAATATGCATTGAGGTGAAAATATTAAGTTTTAATAGAAAATAATGCAAACAGCCAAAAAATCCCCCCAAAACAAAAATAGAGCCTCTAGCTAATGCAGTCATTCCAGTATTGGGTACATACAAAAGGGAAATAAAACTGACATATCAAAGACAAACCCTCATTCACATGTTTGTTGTGGCATTATTTATAATAGCCAAGAAATGGAAGCAATTTAAGTGCCCATCAACAGAAAAATAGCTACATACACAATGAAATGCCATAGAACCATCAATCAGAATGATACTCTGTCATTGCAAAAACGTGGTCAGAACTGAAGACCATTGTTTGTGTGAAATAATCCAGGCTCAAACAGAAAATGATAATTAATGACCTCACTTAAATGTATATTCTAAATTATATCTTTGTGTAAGTGGAACTAGTCATGGTATTGAAATCTTTTAGAGGTAAAAGGATTGGCATAGTTTCTTCAGTGAGAGCAAATTTGCTGTTAGGAGAGACGGGTTCCAAGCTTGTGTGACACAATATGGTGAATGAATTTAACAATATTAACTCCATATTTGAAAATAAGTAAAGAGAGGATTTGTATATGTTAACTAAAATGAAATGATACAAATTTATATGATGAATATGCTTGTTACCTTGTTCTTATTGTTCCACAATGTACACTTGAATGAAAACAAATACATTATATCTCATAAATATAAAAAGTTTGAATCAAAAAAGTATGTAAAATTTTTTTAGTCTGAACAAATATCAAAAGTAAGATTTAAAATAATGCTATCCTCAAGTATAACAAAGTAAAAGTTGAAACCAATGCCACTTTGAATTAATGGTTGATGAACTACATTTGGAAAAATAGGAGTGTTAAGAGAAAAATCTTAACTGGTAACTTAAAGGGAAATAAATCTATAATATTAATAATGCATTTAATATAGAAAATGAAAGGTCCTAAAATATCAAATATATTACCTTCATAAATATTCATGCATATTTGGAGACATAATAATTATAATATTAATGGTATTTTGTAGTTGTTTCATTGAGATATTTGATAGCCTATTGTATCAAGATATCTAAAATAAAGAAATGGAAACTGATACAGAGTTTCCACCATGCATGCACTCTATTGTTGACCAAATGTTTTGAATGTGAACAGTTGTTCTGATATGGTAAGCAGATGCATTTGTTTTATGAATGGTGTGATGGTTGAATTTTGTTGTCAGCTTCACCTTTATACTAATCTTGCATGGGTCTTTGAGGATGTTCACAGGAAGACATCCTCTCAGTAGGGGTCAAGATGTAATGAAGCTCAGGGAGCTAGAAACAAATATGCTTTCCTGGGATGGTCTTGCAGGAAGGAAATTTCAGAGACTCAGGGAAACAACATGTTTGGGAAAGGGCTGTAAGACCCTGCCCTAAGGCTACATAAAGGGGGAAATATTTCTCTCTGTTCCCTGCCTATTTTGTTTGTGTATATATAGTGTTGGTGATAGGATTCTCTCTCTGCTTGGACCTGTGAAAGGGAGGCAACCTCTTTTACCATGATGAAACTTTCCCAGCATCTGTAACTTCTAAAAATCCTTTCCTCCCATAAATGTGCCTGGTTTGGAGGTTCATCCCAGGGGTATGTGGCTAACAATAACACATGGTAGAAAGAAGCTTAAGTCACATAAATTTTAGTAAATTATTCTTACTGAAGTATCAGCTTTTAAAACTGTTTTTGGCAACTCTAGTTTTATGGTGTTTCACTTTTTTGTTCTTATTTTTTTAACTTTAGTCACCAATGATTCATGCAGGTGAAACAGACTTGTCTGTATCAGGAACATAAATGACTCAATAAAAATAAGCGAAAGGACAAAGATCAAAGTAACATGGAAAAAAAAGAAAAATCTCTGCAGGATTCTGTGTGCTGTCACAGGTGGAGAAACACACAAGCTTTTGTTCCTGCATAGTACCTGCAAGTATTGGCAGTTACAGTGAAAACCTTTAATCTGCAACTGTTTTGTACTGTACAACTCTGACACATGCTGTTGACAAGTTAACAACCCTCTTTTTCCATACAATGCCCTTTTCAACATTGTTACTAACAGAATCATCTAAAAAAACATAAAGGGCAATGGTTATAGATGTTGAGAATTTCAGTCAGGCATTTTTAATATATGCAACATAAATAAGAAAACAATTTTAGTGTCAAGTCTCTTAGTATCTTTTTGCTTCAGCTGGAGATATTCTATTTTATTTACTTACCTATTGCTTCTGTATAAGTGTTGTGTGTGTGTGTGTGTGTGTGTGTGTGTGTGTCTGTTCAGGAGCTCATATACATGTGAGAACATACATGTGGAGACTAGTAGGCAATGTTGGGTTCCTACTCAGTCACTCTCAGCCTCATTTTCAGAGATAGCAATACTTACTGAACCTAGAATCTACCAGTTCTAGTAGAATAGCTAGTCACTGAGCCTTAGGGATATTTGACTTGACATCAGCAGCATTCATATAGGTGAGATAACATTCCTGATATTTTAAGGGGCTCTTGGGGATCAGAAATCAAGTGTTCATGCTTGAGCTGAAGTAATTCCCTTACTGAGACATCTCCCCAACTCTTATCTTTCTGATTATAGTAAAGTTGTGATATCAAATGTGATTTGAAAATACAGTAGAGTTATTTGATGTGAAACTACACTAGACCAGAATTTCTTAAGCTTTTCATATTTTCTATCATTTTGGAACACAAGAGTTTTAATGCAATCCATAAAATATGCATGACAATCAAATATTTACTGATAATATATCATAAGTAAACTTATTTCTAAAGTAATTCTTTGGTATAGATATAACTTTACTATTTATTAAATATGAAAGCAAATTGAATACTTTTGAGATGAATGTGCCTTTCCTACATAGAGAATTACATTTTGACTGAATGTCTTATATTGCAAGAAAAAGAGCATCTTCTGAGTTAAGCAGTGCTGACAGACATCCTTATTTTATAATCACCAGTGGCAACAACAATTCTTTGCATAGTCATGTGGCACACCATGGCTTAAGTATGTCTAGGGCTGTTTTAAAATTTATATGAACTTTGGTCCTGATACCAAGCCAAAATACACTGCACAATTTTTAATGAAACTCAAGAACAATTCAATATGCTTGTTAAAAATCAAACTTTCAAAAAAGATTTAATCCAAATGAGAAACTAAGTTGTCACATGTTGAAGAATAACAATAGGCCAATATTAAAGTCAAAAACTTCCATAATGAAAAAAAATATGTTTCCACAATAGTAAAAAAAAACTCTCTTAATAGTAAAATGCTGTAAAACACTGAATTTTGTAGTTTACAATAATCCCATATGTGAGCTGTGCTTCATCTCCACCAGTCCTTGGTCTTCTGTCTCTACCGTGCCCACAGAAATAAGGTTGTGTTGAAGTTAGTTGAAAATTAGGCATGTACTTCCAGGAACACCTGAGTTTTGTTTAATATTGGATTATTTTTGGTCATCCAGTATTAGGAAACCATTTTTGCTTTTGGAAAATCCTTTATGATGTTTACATTCTTTGATGCAACCCTACATGAAGCTATGACCTGAAGTTTAATAAGCTGTGTTGAAGTCTCATGGGCATTATGACATCTGTCTTTGTATTAACTACAGAGAACTTCTTAGCCATAGATTCTATACAGGCATTTTGATATGTGATTCAATTATGCTTTACAATTAATCGATAATATTTTCTATGTAATAAAAAATATATGATGACACCAACAAAACTTGAGATATATCCCACATGTGAAACATTTGAATTTGAGATAATTTATGTCAATAATCTTCCTTTTCAAGGAAATAGTTATGTGTTTTCAAACTCTAGAACCAGTTGTGGGATATTGGATATGGATGACTTGTGTTCCTTAAATACTTCCTAAGACAGAGTTGATTCACTGTCCTGCATTCTGAAATCTGAGCCTAACCAAGAGAAGTTATGAAAAAAAATTAGTAATGGTAACATGAAATTTTCACTTAAAAAGATAGATTTAAAAGTCTACTGCTTAAAAATATTCTTTGATGTTTGGGCTTTGTAATTCTAAATCTTTGTCTACTGCCTGATAAAATAAGTGAATTTAAGACATAGGAGTAGTGAAGGGGATCCTTTGGAGAACAGGCTACATATTTTCAAATGAGAGGTTTATAAGTTAAAATGATTATTTATACTGTGAGTAATGGGAAATATATTTGTAAATTATTTTTAAAATCATGATCAAAATATTCCTAGTAATTGATTATTTATTCTTGAGATTTGAATGATTCAGTAATGTGATTTAAAGTAAATTAATGTTTTATATAAAAAGAAATAAAGTTTATATAATAATTAGTCTCAGTGAAAGGAAGACATTCTAATCTAAGAAAATAATTCATAAAATTAAAATATTAAATTTGACAAGAGAATAACTAAAAGCCCATATATCATAATGTAAACACAAATGAACTTCAGACAATAAAAATACCTGTATATTACGCATACATTTAAAATAGACTAAATGAGTACAAGTATATAGGTATACAGTATAAAGTTTAGGTATATCAATAAATGAATTGAGCTGGCAGTTTGAAAAATACAACAATGACATAATTAAATAAGTAGTTGTGTATCCATTTACTTCAGCTGTCTACCTAACCAGCCAAATGATTTTTCTATATCACTCAATTAATAAACAACAGAGTCACATTTATGCAACTTATGAAGAATGAAATAAATATATTTCTGGACAAGGAAAGTTGATCTAGTTGAAACATGAATCATTTTTTTCTTAAAGTAATGAATACCTCTTAAAAATGAATGTGAACAATGGTAGATAATGAAAAAAAATTTCAAAAAAAACCACATCCATTTCTACATTCTAGATGAAGATAAGCTTAATTTATAGATCTGTAATAGGTTTCTACAGCCCAGCTTCATTCCTAAATATTGTCACTTTTACAATATTTCATCAAGCTAAAAACCTTCTGTACAGACAAACATACCATATTCAACTACAATAGACCACCATCAGGTTGGGAGTTAATCTTTGCCAGCTACAACAAAGATGGAGCTCTAATACCTAGAATTTACAAAGAACTCAATAAATTATAAAATAAATATCAGACAGCCCTCTCACAAAATGGGCCATTAAGTTCCACAGGGAATTCTCAGAGTAGGAAATACAAATGGCTATGACTCACGAAAATGTTCAACCTCATTACTCATGAAGGAAATGCAAATCAAAGCAACAATGAGATTCCGCCTCACTCCATTCAGAATGGAATTATTTTAAAAATCTACCAACAATAGATATTGGGAAAAAGGAACCATCAATCACTCCTGGTGGGAATGCAAACTTGTACAACCACTATGGAAAGTAGTGTGGAGGCTTCTGAACAGGATGGATATAGTGGACCCAGCTATCCCTCTACTGGGCATCTATTCTCAGGATTCCCTCTACTGGGCATCCATTCTCATTTTATCACAGAGATATCTACACAACCGAGTTTATAGGGGTTCATTTCATAATATCTAGAAAATGTAACCAACCTAAATGTTCATTTCTGGATCAATGGATATCAAAAATATGGTACATATACACCATGGAATTCTACTCATCAGTGAAAAAAAGTGATATAATGAAATTCAAAGAAAAATGGATGGACTTGGAACAGATCATACTTAGTGAACTAACAAGAACAGAGAGACAAACCCCACATATTCTCCCTCATCTGTGGCCTCTAATCAGGTTAAGCTTGAACAGTAAGCAAAGCTGCCATGTGATTCAAGAGACAGACAAAGGGGACTGAAGGAAATGAGGGCCATGGGGGAAGTAACAGAGGGGAGAGATATGTGCTAATCTAAACTCACAATAAATTGACTCCATAGAAACCTTTCTTCTGCACAAAAAATTCCTGAGGTAGCTGGGGACATGGTATAGTAACAGGGGCCCAAAAGTGGGGGAAGGTTGGAAGCCTACGTCTAAAACAAATTCCTCAGGCCTTTGGCTCCCTGTCCCAGTAGGTAGATACTTCTCACAATGAGATGTTGATTGAAGTGACCTACATGGTTCCTAAAATAAGACAAGTATTGTCACAGCTCTTGAATAGCCACATCAACGAAAAAATAAGGCCCTATTGCTGAAGATTCCACAAACTTCAGCCACATAACATAGAGAGACCTTCCTGAATCCAAAATTCAAAAGTGAAACCAGCTCCCAGAGGCTAGCCTGAGTAATGCTGGAAGGCACTGCACTAGCTACCAGGGGAATGAGACCAATGATATTCCAAGAAAGCATGGGATATCCTCCAGCTACACCCACCGATGGCCTGAGAATGTAGAAGACACTCCTATGTGGCACAGACAAGCAAGACAAGAAGTGCCCATCTGTGCAATAGTGGTGCTCAAACTAGGTAGGTAATCAATAGCTGACTAATTGGCTATGAGATCTGCTCAGTGGCAAGGAACCTTTATGGACTGATATGGGGATACAAGGTACCCTTAGGTCTTCAGAAAGGCTACATCCTTTAAAATCGCACCAAACTAGCAATACTGGTCTCAGTTAACCAAGAATGATCTCACTCTCTTCTGGAGATTCTGTTTGTATTTTTCAGAAATCAATGAGAACTGTGGCCAACTGAACTCTACCAAGTTGACCTGAGTTGAAGTGGGGACACCCAAGCAAGAGATGATCCACCTCAAACTCACCATCTAGAGCCTCTAAGGAAGTGGTGTGATGAGCCTAAGAGCTATTCCCACAGCAAGGCAGAGATCCTATAAAAGGATAATGGAGATAGACACCAATGGTGCCCAAAATAATTCAAAGCACAAATCCAGAGATTCTTAAAAACCTTACAATTATGCAAACTTTAAACTCAGCCATCATGACTCAGGGAAATTTACTGAAGAAATGGCAGAAAAAAGTAAGAGCCATGATGGGGGAGAACATCTAAAGCATAAAGAGGAATGTCATCCTGGTTTTAAGGGTTTTTCTCTGGTAACTAATGATATTGAGCATCTTGTTATGTTAATATATATACAATTATATACCAATAAAATATTTAAAAATGAATAATTTTATTTAGGATAATCACTTGTGTTTAATTAATGCATAGGTTCTCCTGGCCATGCATCTGGATACTACATTAGGAATTTTAAGTTTGTTTTTTAACCAATTGTAAATATAGAAAAATAAACTCAACCTAATGTATCTCATACTTAGAAGAAAATGACGGAATACCATTACTTTGGAGTACATTTGAAAAGAAAATTAATATGAAATTAATGGAAATTGAAGATAAAATCATCTGTATACAAGAAAATATTAGAACTAAATTAATCGCCAGAGATTATTAAATACTATTTGGTGAGAAAGGGTCACAAGAAAGTAACAAGACTCCTTATAATGGAGGAATAACAATAGACCAGTTCTGAATGTGAAGCCTTCTTATAATGAAGGAATACCAATTGACCAGTACTCAAAATGTGGTATTATGAGTGCTATCCCCAAGGGCAAGATAGAGGTAAGCTAGGACTTTGCCAGGAGGAAATTTTTGGTCTTATACAGATCATATATTTGACAGAGACAAACTTGCAGCAGAGATGAAGCTGTAAACAGCATAGCTTTATAACGAAAACTGAACAGCTTGGTGTTAATGCCGTATTGATCTTGGTAATTCTAGGACTGAGGAAATCAACATTCTCTATAGTTCTACTTGATCTGTATAAATGTAGAGTTTTTGTTAGATTCTGGGTAACTAAGGCCTCTCACATACTAAAGAGCATATAAAATATGTTTACTTTTAACAAAAGGGTGCTTTATATCCATGAAAAGGTTTCAATGGATGGAAAGAGAGCCCTTCTTGTTACTCCAAATCCCATGTAATTTAAATCCTATGATGGATTAAATTTAGGAATTTACCAGTTAATATTTGTGGCTCATAGTAGATAGTTTAAAACTGAAACCAGGGAAGGTAAAAACATTGATGCAAGACAGGGTACTTTAATGCAAGTCATCTTCTCTCCTCTAGGGGTTTGGGCACTATCATCTCTGTCAACTCCTGAAACAAATTTGAGGTGAAGAATTGTTTGTGGTCTCTAGGGAGAACCACAGGATATTCACACAGGCATTACTTTTATAAATGTTCAATTTTTGTTCTTATTATAACAAGTCAAGTAAATGAAAGGCATTGCATTTTTCTCATTAAAATTGGCAAAGAATCATATATAAAATACAGATAACATAAAATAAGCACTTGTCTGTATTGCAAATAGGATGATAAAAATAATTCCTCTGGATGCAAACAATAAACATGTGATAGGAAATTTTGCAGTACATTACAGAAGACATAGGGCAAAAATGCCCCCCATTAATCAGGGGCAAGAGTCAATAGGAAACAATATATTTCTTAGTATTTCATTACCTTTGAAATTATAAATTTAAAAAAAGAAAAGCTAGACAAAGTCAAAGGAACACGTTAGAGGCATGAAATAAAAGTATATGTCATAAATTAATTTAATACCCCATGATTTATTGCCATGATATTATTTTCCAACCTATCGTTCCCCCCCACACACACACATGTGAACACACATGGGGATCATTAACTCTTTAGAAAAGTTGAGTTAGAATTTAAAAATGCACACAAGTATAAAATAGTCTCTATGTAATATCTATCTTTTATACTTTATAGTTTGAAGTCTAACATAAATGGTCAATTCAATGAGTCAATGTGCACTTTGTCAATGTGAAAATACCACCTTTAAAATTCCAAATAATTATTTATCTAACACTGTAATTTCACATAAAGAAGCTAATAGAGATAATTTTAATCATTTTAATCATTAACTTCATGGCTTGGTGAAAAGACTCACATGTTCTTTTAAGTGAGTTGTGTTACAAATCAGTTTCTGCCCATAGACCTCTTCAGAGATTTGCATGCCTACGGTCTGTGGATCCCAGGAATAACATAAATGAAAACAAGTATACAGCACTGGGTGAAGTGAAGTGGTGTTTCAGAGTTCTCTCGACTAGAAGAAAGGGGACTGGAACTCATACCAGTTACTCAGCCCAAACCCTCACAATCCTGTGTCCTCTTATTATGTTTGCATTGATCCCCAAGAAGCAAATGAAGTGACATTTTAAAACCGAGATTTAACAGCTTCAGACTAACACTCCCAGCAGCTAGGAGAGATAAGTACTATAGTCCTGAAGGCAGTTTAAAATTTTGAAGTACTTGAGCTTTCTGTGATACTTTAGTTTGATATTTCTGTGTCGGAAATATTTGAACTCATTCCAACATCAGAGTGAAAATACTTAAAGATTTATCAGACTTGAAGCACTCCTTGGTCCTCCACTAATCCTTATTGGGGAAAAGAAGAGAAGCTGAAACGATTTTGCAGCTGTGCCAGCTTTGAAATGCCTTCAGAGTGATGAGAACACTGTGCAAAGTTCTCCCTGTAAAGCCCTTTGCCAATTGAGTTCATGTCTTGAGATTGCTGAGAGAGGAAGCCTGATGAGAGTGCATGTGAACAGATTCTTTAGAACGAGGTCACATCACAAGCAGCACACCTTGGATTCCTATGAGTGACAGGTCTGTGCCTTGAACTTAGACATTCGAAGGTTTCTTTAGAAGGGAGAGGCTAGGTAGAATGGCCTGAATAGAAGGGCCTCTATTCAGGAAATAATTGCTACACAATTCTGCTCTGTAATCACAAACTTAGTTATTTGTGTCATAATGCAATGTCAGGTATATATCAAAAACAAATACATGTTAAATGTACATCTTAAAATTTTTGAATGGGAAATGAGGTTTTATATAGAAGGACTTTCTTGGATTTTGCTATGATCACAGTGCTTAATCAACGGAAATAGAGCTTTGAGGCCAGCACTCACATATGTCCAGCCCATGAAATTATTTTCTAGAAGCTTCTTTATAAACAAGAATTTGATCTTTTCATGGGTTAATTGATTTCCATGAATCTCCATTAAAACATAAAATGTAATATAGTGAGACTCCAGTATCCAACCTAAGCTGTAGGGTTGTAGTTTCCATTTTCATTTTTTTCTTGTTATTCGGAAATATTCAATTATTTTACTTGACAGTAAAAATTCATGAGTCAGCAATTAGAGTGTTTGAGCGTTCATGTAACTTCACCTGGCTTTACTTTTGGTTTGAAGATCAGCAATTGCACACAGATTTCCTTAGGGGGGATCCCAAGTTCAGCAGGTGTCTGTCTGCAGATCAACTCAGGAATGGGGAAAATTGTCATAGGTGTTTCCATAAAATAAAAGAATGTGAATGTTTTTAATATCATAGTGCAAATCTTGCTCATCCTAAGTATAAGGACACATAAATAAGTTAAAATAAGAATGTTTTGCCTCTCAAGGAGAGAAAAAACAGAAGAGGTAAAACAAAGATAATTTAAATGAACACATTGCTATTTCGGATCTCAGTTTTGATTCTGTATGAAAATGTTAACATTTAATCTGGCATTGGTGGCAAATGCCTGCAATCCTGGAACTTGGAAGAGTCACTGTCTTATCTAAGGTAATTCTGGTTTACAGTAGAGTCTGCCTCAAAACTTTAAAAAAAAAAGATTAAATTACCTTTTGCTAAATTCTAAAGTTAAAAGTGAACAAAAAAGCAGACAGAGGAGTTATAAAGATGACATTTTATTATATCTCCTTTTTCAAATAAGTTTTTTCATTCTTAAAAAGAAGAGAAAGAATAAGAAGTTTAGTTCAAATAAAGAGTTGCTGGCAAGGCACAATGTGGTAGCACATGCCTCTAATTCCGACACTTGAGAGGCGGAGACTGGAGGATTGGGACTATGACACTATGTTGGATTAAATAGCAAACTCAAAAACAAACTGGATTATAGAATGCAAAAAATCTAACTGATAAAATGGAAGGAAATAATGGAAGAAGGAAATGAGAAGGAAGAAAGAAGGAAAGGAAATGGAAGGAAGAAAGGGGGAGCGAAAGAAAGTAAAGATGGAGAGAGAGAAACGGGAAGAGATAAGAAATGAAGGAAGAAAGTGAGAAATATAGGAAGGGTGGAAGAGGGCAATGAGAAGGAAGAAAATAGAGAAGGAAGGAAAAACCAAGCCTTGGTATCATTTTGAATTAGAAAAAATAGCATTAGCTTCATTACATTGTTTGGCTTCCAAGTTTGTCTTTATGGTCTTCCAGAGTATCAGGTTCCCTTAAATATAATGACAACTGTTTCACATATGATTTATTCAGCCTAATGAAGGAAGTGGTTTCTATAGCTAGTGTTTGGAATATTCAATATCTTTTTTCATTAACCCTTTACCTATCTTTATAAATAATATATTTATTAAATAATGTTAAGAAATAGATATGAATATGTATTTATTTTCTGTTGGATAAATTAATGGCAGAATTAGTCATATTTTTATTTGTTAGCTTTTTAGATGTAGGAGTCTGCTTCAATAATTCTATAGATCTAAAATATATACCAGTGATATTCTACAGTTTAATTACTCCTTGAGTAAAACATGGCATATCTTCCTGTTTTGGAAAGAACAGGTGCTTCAAAAAATAGTTTTTGTCAAGGTTATTATAAACTGAGATAAGCATTTTATTGGTAAATACAGAAAGAATTTAGGTAGATAAAGTATATAGAGAAACAGATGATAGAGAGAGATAGATGACAGATAGATGATAGATAGATAGAAATAGATTGATAGATGATAGATTGATAAATAATAGATAAAAAGATAGATAGGTAGATGGATAGATAGATAGATGACAGCTATAAGATGGATGTAGATGACAGATATAGATATATGGCCAATAGATAGATAGTAGATATACAGATATATAGGTAAATAGATTATGATACATTGAGATAAATGACAGATGAATAGGTTAGATCTAAAGTTTTAGTGAGTCCAAGAGAATCTATCTATGGATCCAGGAATTCAACTAATAATACACTTCACAAAAGAGCCAGAGAATAATTTTAGTTTATTTTGCTGGAGGTATATTTGAGCCTGGCTCATTTGTCTGCTGTTTTGATATGGTGGACTTCTAATTTTCATTCTGGTCTTTGTCTAGAAAATATACATCAATGAAGAATGGTAAGTGGATTCAAATAATTAAAAACTTTATGTAATTATTTTGGCAAAGCTGTTTCTGTCATTGTTCTTTACATAAGACCTTGAAATGTCTGCCAAAGCCAAGTCACTCAAGAGCAGGTGAGGAGTTATGGCACATTGTGATGATGTCATTGAAGCATAGGGAATAGTATAGGAATTTATTCATAATATTAAATTAATTTTCAAACAATGTTGAGAATAGTGTCAGAATATACACACATGCCATACATATAAGGGTTGAGTCAATGAAATGTTAATAAATTAGCCAGATACACTGACTTCATTTTCTGACTCTACTCACCTTGTGAAATTTTCAATAACAAGAAAAGAAATGGATCTTTTAACCATTTATATTATAAACAAAATTATTTTTAAATGACTGTAAGATATCATATCAAAAGAGCATTCCAGTTCAGAGTGAACAAGAGCCATAATATAATAGTTTTGGAGAGAGTTCTTATGGCCGGCTTTTTTTTTTTCCTGTCCCTAATAACAACATAAAAAGTTTTCACAGAAGCTTCAGGTCAGGAATTTAAAGATTACCAAGCTTTTAAAAATATTTAATTTATTTATTTAGAGAGAGAGATAAAAAGACAGATAAAAAGGGAGAATGGGCATGCCAGGACCTCCAGCCACTGCAAAAGAACTCCAGACACATGAGCCCCTTGTGCACCTGGCTTTACATGGGTACTGGGAATCAAAATTGGGTCCTTGTGTTTTGTAGCAAATGCCTTAAATCTTAAGCCATCTCTCCAGCTCCCCAAGCTTTAAAGAGAATAGAATAACAAGGTGGAAAAAAGAAACAGGTGGGGACAACCTACACTCATTGATAACCCCTCTGTCATTATATTATATTCTGGGGTCATAAGAATTGATACCTAGGATAATAGCAGTTTCCAAAGGGGAAATATAGAAAAGTTTAGGTAGATAGATGATAGACTAAATAGATGATAGATAGATAGATAGATAGATAGATAGATAGATAGATAGATAGATAGATAGATAGATGATTAGATAGGTAGATAGATTGATATAGATAGATAGATAGATAAACTATGAAGCAAGGGAAAGAGCAAACAGAGGATGTTGTTCCATCGTGGAACATTTCTTTCTTTCTTTCTTCTTTCTTTCTTTCTTTCTTTCTTTCTTTCTTTCTTTCTTTCTTTCTTTCTTTCTTTCTTTCTTTCTTTTTATTTGTACTTGGACGGGTCCTTTCTCATGAATTACTCATCAGCAACCCAATCACAGATGCCATGGGAGTGACAGGAAATATTAAGTAACAATATCAGAGAACATGAATTTATGGACAAAAACAGGGAAAGACTGGTTAGTATAGAAAACTGGGCTGGTTATGTAGCCCATTGGTACATTCTTATAGTATTTGTGCAGCATTTGCAAAGTCCTTCATTAGTACCCAGTACTGAATTAAAAAACCCTCTGAGCAAATGAAGTCTTATAATTTCTTACAGAGAACAGCCTTTGACCTACTATACATATGAAATTTAAATAAATAATATATTGAAATCTCTTGTTTTTTATAAAACACTTTCCGACAAAAGTGACATTTCTTATGCCTAAATTTACTAAATATTTTATTTAAAAGGTTTTAACTCAGAATTATAAATGTTGTTACATTTCCCATAAATACCAAAAGACTTAAAAGTTGGCTTATATCATTTTCATATGATTAAGGAAAAATGGGTAAAATAAATATAGTAGCTGAGATCACACACACACACACACACACACACACACACACACACACACACACACACAAAACCTTCAAAGTTTCTCACATTATGCCAACATGATTACTTTCAATCCTGTATTTCTGAGTGGAAAATAAACTTTAAGAAGTGAACATGTTATTTTTCTATGCTTATCCTTCATTAAGAAGTTTCCAGGCAGTTCCTGACATGTTCCCTGCCAGCCATTTTTTTTTGCCTTCCTGTCTGCCCAGAGTCTCCTCAGCAGTGTTTCAGGCCAGACAACTGTGCTTGTGGTGAGAAAAGCCAGAGGCCTCAGCACCATGCTGTGGACTCCAGGGTTTCCAAGAAACAAACTAACACTCACACCTCTAAAATCAGAAGAACAGCAAGATGCTGACAAACAGAAGGTACTGAACTGAAGTAAAAAATGCTCAAACAGGTGAGTTCACGATTATCTACATGTGCTTTTCTAAAAGAGTTAGGTGTGGCTGTGTGTGGCATTACTATTAATTACTTGTCCTGGATTTTATTCTGAATGGCAACAAGTAAGGATAAAAGCTGCTTATTATTGAAATCTAAATATGTGATAAAAGCTTTCTAAAATTGTTATGAAAATCTATTTCTAAATCCCTTGAATTGTTGCCAGAAAATCTAATCAAGGAATAAATGGGCTAGCTATTACCTACTCCATCAGCAACCTGTAGATGTAAGAAATCAACTCACTTTCCTCTCTCTCCCTCTCTCTCTCTCTCTCTCTCTCTCTCTCTCTCTCTCCCCCTCTCCCTCTTTCTCTCTCTCCCCTCTGTAAATTTTTATATTCAATATTCTACAGAATTCAGAGAAGAAGGAGTTTTTTTTTTTCTTTTGTTTGTCCCCACAATGATTAAGTCCATTACAGGTTTCTCAGGCATCCACCAGTGTGTTTACAGATAGACCTTTATAATAGGATTAAAAAGGGTGTCATGGCATCTTTCCTATAACCACAAATACAGGAACTGCAGTCTGCCACAATAATCCTCATAAATAATTATAGGGCATCTTTTCTGTGCTCATGAGCATGGTTTCCCATGCCAATCTTTCCTGAACCTAAAACCATGAGCTAAGAGCTTCTTTCTTTATCTAACAAGCTTCTCATCTTCTGCTGAGGAATTTGCTATAGTTTCCAGATGACAAAGCTACTCTCCTCTTTTCCTCTCCTCTCCCCTCTCCTCCCCTGCCCTCCCCTCCTCTCCCCTCTCCTCCCTTCCTCTCCCCTCTCCTCCCCTCCCCTCTCCTCCCCTCATTTTCCCTCCCCTCCTTTGCTGCCTTCCTTCCATTTTCCCTTCCTTACTTCCTTCTTTCCTTTGTTCAATCATATACTTGTTTGTTCCTTCCATGCTTTTAACTCGTTTTTTTATATCAGGATCCTTTTTCTCTGTTTTGTATTAATAAAATAGTAATGAAGTTTTACAGACTGTTTATAAAATACATATTGCATTTTTTCACTTTTTTGTTTTTCTTTCTTCTTTTTTTGTTATTGAGGTAGTGTCTCACTCTATCTCATTCTGACCTGTAATTATCTATGTATTTTCATTATAGCCTCAAAATCACAGTGGTTCTTCTACCTCTGCCTTACCTAACTGAGTGCTGGTATTAAAGGCATGCACCACCATGTCCAGCTCCACTCTTGATTTTTCTATGTATTGCCTGCATTACTCAATGACTTAGGTGCTATACCATGACAAATGAAATGTTACAAGGGAATATATTAAACATTAAGAAATCAGCAGCAAATTGCACACAATTTAGAATAAATATCAACCTTTTATGATTTTCTGTTTTTTTTTTTTTTATTTTTTTGAAGTAGAGTCTTACTCTTGCTCAGGCTGACCTGGAAATCACTATGTATTCTCGGGTTGGCCTCAAACTCACAGCAATCCTACCTCTGACTCCAGAATGCTGGGATCAAAGGTGTGAGCCACCTTGCCTGGTCTTTTAACTTTTTGAACACTTACAAAGGTCTATAAAAATGCATTCATTCTGATTTAAATTATGGGTGCCTCAAAATTTCACAGTGGTATCTTTCAGTCATACATCAAACGCAGTCCTGCCAAAGATCTATGCCTAGAAACAGTTGTTCTTATATTCCTTCTTCCAGCGACCCATGGCACAATGACCTGACATACATTTTAGCCTGGATAATAAATACCACCCTAAACTCAGTGTCTTTCTTCCCCTTCTTACAAACACTTTGCACTGGGACATGCAAAATATGCCTCAAGAAGTACAGAGGCCACTAAGGCCTCAACAATAAAGCACCCTTAATACTCACCCACCATGTCTCAGGGAACTGAGTGGAAGAGGGGACAGAAAGATTGTAAGAGACATGGTGGGGGAGAATATCCAAAGACATTGTCCCCCCTCAGTGACAACATGCAAAGGGGGGGTGGAACCGGTTTGACTACTAGGTTATTCACAACCCCCTACCCCATGGACTGATCCAGACAGCCTATGGTGGAGGATATCCAACTGACCAGGGCCAGGGAAGAGGGAAATAAGGGAATTGGAGACATCAACACATTATTCCCATATTTAAGTGTATCTAATTATGGATAATAAAAAATTTTAAATAATGACTGGATCTCCTTATATATCTTAGCCCTGATGTAAATCACATTTTGGGACTTGGTCCATAATTTTGCTGGCATTGTCTAACCTGTTTTACTTCACTTAGATCTTCTTGTGGTCAGCATTCTAGTTGCTGCACAGAAAGAACCCAAACTAAAGTGGCTTGTGGAGGAATGGGTGTATTTGGCTTATGGACTTGAGGGGAGACTCCATCCTAGCAGGGAAAATGATGCCATGAGCAGAGGGGTGGACATCACCTCTGCCACAGCACTGGAAAGAAACAGCGGCAGGAAGGTGTACCAAACACTGGCAAGGGGAAGCTGGTTTATAACCCCAAAATCCCATCCCACAACAACAGAGCTTCATCGAGGTTGTAAAACCCAAACTGCCATCAGCTGAGGATCAATCTATCAGAACACATTCATTTGTTTGTGGGGGACACCTGGATCAAATCATGACAGATCTGAACTGTGAACCTTACTTTATCTTCAATTTCCAAGACTGAACAGGCTGATGCATCTCTATTGGAAAGAGTGACTAGAAAGCTTTTGTCAACCTGGCATCTTTTTACTAATTATATATGGAAAAAATGGAGTTCAAATTAAAAACAAAACACAAACAGGTTGATTTATTGGCTCCATTACACTGAACTTATTACATTTTGAATTTACCAACGAAATATACAGGGGAGCTTTTAATCAATAATCAATCAACAACTCTTATTAGTAGTAGTTGTCAGGCTCTGTATAGAGATTAGTGAGCTGTGATACATCACACCCCTTCTCCATAGTCATGGGAAGCATTGTTGTAAGAGCTTATCAGACATTATTGAGAGCAGCATTATATTTAAAAAGGAAGTGACGCACAGTCTATAATGATGGTGCAAGATATCTAGGTATATGTGGGGATTATCTGGCTAAACTACATGCAACTTTGATTTCACAGTTGCTTTACATTGTACTGTCTGCTGTCTCCATGATTTTGTGCTGGATTTCTTCCATTATCATTATTATTATCATTATCATTATTATTTTCTTGTGCCATGTGAGTTGAGGAAGTAAACAGCAGACAGTCCCTAGGCCCTTTGCTGCACATATCCTTGAAATATTGTAAAGATGTTTTCAAAGGTTTGAGAACATATTCAGCTTTCAGAAGCAAGCCAAGGCAGAAACATCACAGTGGAGAGATGTGGGGAAGGCAATGTGCTCACTTCCCAACAGGTGGGAAGAGAGAGGAAGAAGGAGAGAGAGGGAGAGATTAAAGTAAGGAGACATTTATTGTCTTTGCCTTCAACCTTATCTCACAGCTTCTGCCACATCCCAAATTCAATCAATCAGAATTCCACAGATAGATTAATCCAATGAGAAGATCAGACCACTCATGATCCTGTTACTTCTAAAATCCACATTTCCGTTAATAAAGCTTTCAATGCCTGAGTCTTTAGGAATATTTCATTTCCAAACCACAATATTCAGCCTCTGTTCCCTTCAAAATACATTATGGCCAACTTCTAAAATTACTTAAATATTAACATTTACAGCATTGCTCAGAACTCCAAGTACAATCTCCCCAGAGTCATAGCAAACTCAGCTGCAGGCACTTCATGGTAAACAGAAGGCAGAGAGCAAATCCTACAAAGTATAACTTTAAAATACTGAAATAATGCACAGAAAACTGATAACCTCTAAAAGTCTCCAATAAACTAATAAATTTCCCTACAAATCCCAGCCATTATGACCTATGAGTCTTTGAAAAAATAAGTGGCTTGCTTGAAGCATTATCATAGATGAGACATTCTGAGAATCCGATTTAATGAGCAAAGTTGCCTCTTTCTAGCATGACCCCAAACATATTTTGTACACAGAACTCAGCTAACTCTTGACATTTAGTTTTATTTCTTTAGTTTCTAATAGAGCTGTGTCATAGAATTTTGTGCAGAGCATTATTATTAGAGTTATTATGCCCAGTTATCTTCAGTTCAGGTATTGCTGCTCATTATTTCATGACTCTAGAAACTCTTCACATACACTTCCATGACAGACAAGAAAAGATCATTAGATATCAAAGTGAATGACATACACTCTGGAATTGCTGTAATTCAAAATTGTGTAGAGGGAAGAATTTCATTAAAACTTAGTAAACACTAACACTAAAACTTTAAGATTATAAGATAAAAATATTTTAGGTATAAGAATAAAGAAATATTATATCTATGAATTTGTTTGAGATATTTTCAGTCCCTTTATTGCACAAGTAAATTTAGCTACTTAGCCATTTGTTATACTATTTCATTAGGTTCATATATTTCACTCCTGATCCACTTATTTATACTTTTATCTATCTATGTACATAACTGTTGATGTAGTTACCCGCACACAGCTGGGACAAAAAGAAAAGTGGATCAAAAGCAGCTAATAGAAGGAAAGGATTTATTTTGGCTTATAGTCTCCAGGGATCTTCAGGATGGCAGGAAAAGTTAGTAGAGTAGAGGCTGGACACCAACTCTCTGCCACAATAATAGGAAAACAACAGAAGCAAAATAGTGAGATGAGCTCTATCAACGGAGAGGTCTCTATAACACACCTCAGCACACCCACCCCAAGAAACACAATTCTTGAAGAAAGAATCTATCTTTCAAAATGATACCAGCTAGGGACCAAGTTTTCAAAAACCATGAGTTTATGGGTATATCTGATTCAAATCTTCACATTCCACACCATGACCATCTGTCATGGTTTGATCCAGGAGTCCCCCACAAACAAATGAATGTGTTCTGATAGATCGATCCTTAGCTGATGGCAATTCGGGAATTAGAACCTCACTAGAACTGTGTTGTTGGGGCGGGATTATGGGGGTTATAAACCAGCTTCCCCTTGCCAGTGTTTGGCACACCTTCCTGCCGCTGTTTGCAGTGCTGTGGCAGAGGTGATGTCCACCCCTCTGCTCATGCCATCGTTTTCTATTGACTGATAGAAAAATCTAAGGTATCTTCAAAAAGATTTTGAAAATTATTATCAGATAAAAGCTCACACAACACAAAATTTTGTTTTCTTTATAGCAGAAGTAGGCTAATCGAATTCAATATATTAAAAATAGGATTCTAGAGAGCTATAGAGATGGCTCAGTAGTTGAGGTACTTGCCTGCAAAACCCTAACCACCCGAGTTCAATTCCCCAGTTTACACATGAAGCCAGAAGCACGAATAGGGCCTGAGTCTTCACTGTTTGCAGGAAGTGGGGCCCAGGTATGACCATTGTTTCTCTGACTCTCTGTGTCTTCCCCTCTGTCTCTGTCTCTCTCTTTCTCTCTCTGCTATCAAATAAATAAATAAGAAATATTTTTAAAAAGTAGCATTTATGTATCAGAAAAAATTAAATGTATATAGTAAAATAAGTGTAAGAATATGCTTATAACCAAAACCTAAAAATTACAGATAAATGAATCTAAAATCTATATATTCTACATTGACAATATTAAGGGGAAATTTTTTTCCGAATTAGGTATATATTCAATATTATGCTAAACTCTCAGGGAGCTATTTCATGGATATTGACAAAATTACTTTGTAGTGTTTCTTGAAAGTGAACACATAACTGAGGAAGAAAATTGAATTTACTAGCCTATTCAATGCTGACATGCCATATAATGGTCTAATCAGAGAGCTAGAAGAGCTAAACAGAAGCAGTTTTTAACGTGTGAGCAAATTAACTAACCCATGACAAGACAACACTCTTCCTTCCAAGATACTGCCAAGATTCTCTGTGAACCAAGCAGTGAAGTTTACCCATAACCCTAATATGTTTCCCACCACAGGAGAGGACCATCACCTATCTGCCTGTCAAATCATATATCGTTCACAAAGAACATTGTCAAAATTGAAATAATTTTCAGTTTATTTCATGACTTATTCTTTTTTTTAATATTTTATTTATTCATTTTCAAGCAGAGAGATACAGGAGATAGATGATGTGAGAGAGAGAAATAGAGAGAGGGGGGGCACCAGGGCCACCACCTTCTGGGTCTGGCGTATGTGGGTACTGGGGAATTGAACCGGGGGCCTCAGGCACTGGAGACAAGTGCCTTAACCGCTGAGCCATATCTCTAGCCCTATTTCATGACTTATTCTTGATGTGAATTTTCTGTCTACCTCAGGTTCTTTCTTTCTTTCTTTCTTTCTTTCTTTCTTTCTTTCTTTCTTTCTTTCTTTCTTTCTTTCTTTCTTTCTCTTTCTCTCTTTCTTTCTTTCTTTCTTTCTTTCTTTCCAGCATTTAAAAGGCATAACTTGACACAATTCTGGGGACATCTTCTCATTAATCAAGTAGTGTTGCTGAAACTTCTTAAGATCTTACAATGTCCTGAGAGACTGAGAATAATAATTGCTATAGTAGAGATGGGCCAGTGAGGGGAGTCCAGAGTGAAGGATGTTGCTTGAACTATGAATGATTTTATCACTAAATTCAAAATGGTAAGTAGCAATGAGTTATTATGTAGATTGAATGGTTACCACACTTACTACCATTCAGGTAATAAGCAATGTGAGACAGGAGTCTCCATAAATTGTCCTGTTTCTTAAGAATGTGGCAATATAATCTCCAAATAATCATGTTGCCATGAACTGGAGGTTATAGTGGCTCTGATAATCAAGGAGCATCAAACAAAAGACTTGAGTAAACATGGTTGTTAATATGGCCAGAGATGATTGGAAAATTCCCCAAAGATTGAATGTTTCATTACATCACTTCTCAATAGCATTGATTCCTTAGTCTTCAAATTGGGCATAAAAGACATCTTGCTCAAAACTTCACCATGCCTCATCAAATTCCATTATGCATTTAATTATGGTATTAATCAGACAACTCTGAAAAATGAAGTTGAAATTAAATTACTTGTTTAATAATAATAGCCAAGATTATTAGGCATTTTTCACTTCCTTGAATCATATTGCTAAATTATTTTCACTAACTGTTTTAAGAACTCTTTTTGGGATACAACTCTTTCATATATTTTCTAAGAACCATTTAAAAATGGCTCATTTAACCTTTACAAAAAATAAGTGTGATTTCCAACTTAGCATTTTGCAGCACAGAACTGAGGTCACTTAACGTCCTTCCTATAGAAGTTTCATGATTTTGTCTTCATTTAAATAGCTGTATGACTCTAAGGATTGATACCCATCTACAGTGTTTACCATAGGTCACAGATCATAGAGATCATGTCATAATGATGCAAGAAAATTGCTTTCCCATAAATATGTAATTGTCTCTGAAAGAAATTCTATAAGATTTCCAGGCAGAGGTGAGCTAGCATCAGGGTCTATTGGATAGCAGAGCCAACTGCCTGCATCGCATCACCTCCTGCCTCCATTTCCACCAAGGTCTTCATGATTCTAATTGATCCTGGTGGAGCTGCTTGGGCCAAAGAACTACACCAAAAGAGTGACCTCATCTACTTTACTGTATTACTTCTGCTTGTAACCATACCAATAGTTCCAAGAATATTTTTGAATTTAGAATTCCTAGACATCAAATAGATTAATAATGTAAAATATGTTATGTTATTTAACTATTAAAATAAAAAAGTATTTGATACTAATTTCTCTGTCTGCAACTTCTCAATTGAGTGTATTGGTTTTAAATAAACTTTATGTTAGAAAAGTGGGTAACAGATTAAACATAGTTATAAATGTTAAAAGAAAAAAAACTGCAAAAATTTAAAAATATGAAAATACTTTTTATTCTATAATGAATATGTATAACATAAGTGTTAACTAATTGTTAACTATGAGTACCAATATATTTATGAATATTTAATAATATTATATTCATTATAGGATATAATATTTTACCTACTTATATACAAAAATTGAAACCTTTTTCTTATAAATTTGGATAGAGACATCTGCAAAGAATCCACTTACTATTCGTCTTTATGTTTAAAATACACTATGTGAAATGAAATTTTAGAGTGTGGGTTTTGTTTGTTTGTTTTTACTAAAGGTAGCATTATATCAAAGAACCAAGGTTAGCCAAGATCAATGAGTATTTTGATGGAAAACACTGACTAATAAGGGCAATATTTTGGTCATTTCTATGATTTAACAATAACGACATTCAACTATAATTAAACATCCGTGAGCACTTTGAAAGTATCAGGCAGTGTAAGAGGTATATATCAAAATCATAAATCTTGGAAGAAGTAATAGGTTTAGCATTACAGAATTTGTTAGTGTTTTATTTTTTATTGTGTGTGCTATGCAACAATTTATAGTGAAATTAATTTTGATTGTATTGTCTCTATGTTTTCCTTTTTATGTGAAATAGCGCATATTCTGCTATCTTTGGGATTTTCTCTATTACTAATTAAAAATCAGGGTTGATTTGTGATTCTTTTTTTTTTTCATTGCCCTTTCAGACTTTTTTCCCTAATCTGTTTAACTTGCGGTCATGGTTACTTTTACTTTTCTCTTCAATATGCTCTTTGTGTTTCATCTCTAAAGTATTCCCCAAAACTCCATATGGCAATACTTGGGTTACTATTGTAAGGTTATGGAACCCTTAGATAGATAGAGAGCCAAAGGCAAAGAGTTGGTGGTGTGCCTTAGCATTGGATGCAAGGGCTCTGGCTCCTCATTTATCTCTATGAGCTTCTCAACCACCACAGGTGGACAGGGTACCACTACCAAGGCTGTTCTTTTGTCATAGCTTATTGTCTCATTAATGGTCCCTTCACCAGTGTGAAGTATTTTTGGACTGAATACTCTGAATCCATGAATTAAAATAAAATATTTTTTTTCTTTTCACTTGATAGTCTCAAAGTCAAACCTAACTGACTATACATAGACTGTGAAAGGGCTTATAAAAGTTCTGCTAGTGCCTGTGTTCTTAGCTCAGATTTTTTTCACACATGGTTAATGGAGGTAGGAATGATTCATACAGAAAGTTCAGGGGAGTGTCTTATGGAATCTACAGTTTAGGCTCTGGAGTGGTCTCAGTAGTGTTCTTTATTTTCTCCACCAGGCAAAAATCAGAAGTGCTTGGTGTGTTATCAAAGAGATGCAGTGTATTCAGAGGAATGAGATAGCAGCTTTAATGATAATAGCCCTCAGCTAGAAACTCTCCAAATGTTATTACCTGGGGTGAGTGATTGAATAAACCTCCACACCAGGTAATAGTGCATTAACAGAGGGATACATTCAACCATTGATAAATTTCAAGGTCATGAACCAATGGGTAAAAGTAAAAACAATGTATATGGTATATTCTGATTAATATATCATCACAGAAGATAATATGCATCTGGAGAACAGATAGATACATGAGTAGGGTTAGGGATGCATGGCAATAAATGGACCTAAACAGCGCATCACATGATTATCTAAACTTCACAACAAAGCCACAATATAGTAAAATTGGATATAGCTTCCTACAACTACAGATATGCACATGAGTGAATATATATATATATATATATATATTTATATATAGATAAATAGATAGAAAGAGAGATGAAATTACTTTTTGAAAAGCTGTAAGAACTGTATAAGTATCAATTTCAATTTTGTGGTTTGATATTTTACTATTATGCAAGAGAGCAATATCAGTTGTAGATGTTGCAGGAAGGTTGTACAAACCCGACAGCACATTTCACCAGACCCCAAATTGCAGACCCCAAATTACAGTTTCTTTTTTATAGTTTATGACAAGAATTGACATTTTTCAACATAACATCATTTCATCTTTTTGTCATGTTTGAATATTGAATGCTCAAACGATTCAACTTTTGTTTGTAAATAAAATGAGATATTCACATTCATTTTCACATAAAATTTTCAACATGATTTCACAGATATAGAAATAAATTTGACAGCACACCTTAACCCTGTAATATTTAACCTAAAAAAGAGCAAATAGGAAGGATATGATCCACTGCCTAGGTTTTATTTCATATTAAATTTCCAGGGCTGGAGAGACGGCTCAGCAGTGAAGGCACTTGCCTGTAAAGCAGAAAGAAGGTCCTGAATTCAATTCTCCAGTACTCATGTAGAGCCAGATGCAGAAGGTGGCACATGCCTGCAAAGTTCGTTTGAGGTGGCTGGAGGCCCTAGGGCACCCATTCTCTCTTATCTGTCTCTTTCTCTCTTTCACTCCCTCAAATAAGTAAATAGGATATTAAAAAATTTCTAGCACAATTTGTATACTATTGTATCCATCATTATTCTATATGACAAAGTTTTCACTATATAACTACTTGAAAGTTTTATATTAGTCTTATGTGAATTTTTTGAGTATAATAGATATTACAGTTAGACAGTTGTATTACAACTTCCCAAAATTATTGTTATCACTGGAAACCTGGCTTTATTTTGTATTTTTGGAAGAAAAACAAGTTTAGCAGAGTGAAAATATTACTAATTATAGTTACAGTTGTTTGTAAAGGGTAAAATCCTTTACATTTACTTTTAGCTTAAATTTTATTTTAGATATTGTTTCAAAGAGGTGTTGAGATGACTTTATAAAGCATAAAGGGAAGATAATATTTCACTAAAACAATCTGAGGAAGAAAGTACCTTTTTACTGTTATTTAATATTGGAAAATAGATCAAATAATGTGACCTTTGAACTGCGACGACTTTAACCTGCATACTGGATAACAGATAGAATATAGAATGAATGTTTTACATTATTTTCCACATTAAATGCATGTACATATTTGTTTGCAGGACTCCTGACTATAACCATACACAATTTTAATAAATTATATTCATGTTACTATAGATATCAGTTACACTTCTGGAACCCAGTCAGCTCATTGTATTTAGTGGTAAGAGGCTATCTTCTAGAATCATTAGAAAGAGACTCCAGTGCAAAAAAAAGGCCAGGCTGCAGAGAAACGTAGCAGGACACCTCAGGGAGGGGCCTCAACCTCAGGAGACCAGCATATGGTGTACAGTAATAGTACATATATGTGTATACAACACAAACACACACAAACATGCAAAAATGCACACAAAATTTTAAAAAATTGGAAGGACAAAGAAGCCATTATTTGAAAACCAAATTTCATGTGCTAACCCGATCTATTTTGCCTGAATTAAGATTTATTGCAACTTTTAATATAGCTACAATACATAAAAATTTAAAGAATAATTTTTTTAAGATAGATAATTTCCTCATTTTAAAATTCTTTTGGTGAGAGTGGGCATCCTTGTCTTGTTCCTGAATTGAGTGGGAACTCCTTGAGTCGTTCCCCATTGACAATGATCTGTGCTTTAGGAGATTTGTAAATTGACTTTATTAAATTGAGAAAGAGGCCATCTATGCCTATTCTTTCGAGAGCTTTGAACATGAAGGGGTGTTGAATTTTGTCAAAGGCCTTCTCCGCATCT